>DF357302.1:26088-36627 GCA_000787875.1 Solanum virginianum | reverse complement strand
TCTTAGTCTTTTTTTTCTTTCACCTCTGCAATTAAGGATGAAGCAGACCCGTTCTGATCATTAACCCCTCCCTCATCATTCTCCTCAAGTTGAACTCCCAATCGAGCCAATCGATGCACTTCTTTATCTAGTTCCCTCTTTTCTTCATCAACATGGACTGTGCTACCCATTGAAAACTTGCTAAGAGCATCAACAGTGATGTTAGATTTACCCGGATGGTACATAATGCTCATATTATAATCCTTGTGCAACTCTAACCATCTCCTCTGTCGTAGGTTGAGCTTTTTTAGATTGAAGACATACTGCAGACTTTTATAGTTGGTGAACATATCCACATGCACTCCATACAAGTAGTGGTGCAAAATTTTAAGTACAAACACCACTGCTACTAACTCAAGATCATTGGTCGGATAGTTCCTCTAATGAACCTTAAGTTGCCTGGAAGCATAGGCTATCACTTTCCCTTTTTGCATCAACACACATCCCAATCTGACTCGAAGCATCACAATAGATTACAAAGTCCTCTATCCTATCGGGCAAGGTTAAAACTGGTGTAGGAGTCAGTCTAGTTTTTAACTCTTGGAAACGTTTCTCACATTCGTTGGACCATTCAAACTTGACCTTTTTCTAAGTAAATTTAGTTAATAGTGCGGACAAGAAAGAAATTCCATCAACAAAATGGCTGTAGTAGTCTGCCAACCCCAAGAAACTTCTTATATCAGTCGGAGAGGTCGATCTGGGCCAGTTCTTAACCGCTTCAATCTTTTGAGCATCCACTCGAATACCATCACCGGAGACCATATAGCCTAGGAAAGCCACTGACTTAAGCTAGAACTCATATTTTGAGAATTTTGCATACAACTCATGGTCCTTCAGTGTTTGGAGAACAATTCTGAGGTGATTTTCATGCTCCTTCTCATCTCTTGAGTACAGCAAAAGATCGTCGATGAATACAATCACAAATATATCAAGGTATTTTTTGAATACCCTATTCATCAAATCCATAAAGGCTACAGGTGCATTTGTCAATCCAAAGGACATGACCAAGAACTCGAAATAGCCATATCTTATCCTAAAGGCTGTCTTTGGAATGTCACATTCTCTCACTTTCAATTGATGGTAACCAGACCGAAGGTCTATCTTTGAGAAACAAGAAGGACCCTGAAGTTGGTCAAAGAAATCATCTATCCTTGGGAGATGATACTTATTCTTTATGGTAACCTTGTTTAGTTGTCTATAATCAATACACATTCTGAGAGACCCATCTTTCTTTTGCACGAATAGGACAGGGGTACCCCAAGGAGAAATACTTGGCCTTATAAAGCCCTTCTCTAATAGATCTTTCAATTGTTCCTTCAACTCTTTCAACTCAGCGAGGACCATCCTACAAGGTGGAATAGAGATAGGCTGGGTATCGGGAAGAACATCAATCACAAAGTCAATCTTCCTATCAGGAGGGACTCCAAGCAGATCCTCAGGAAACTCATTTACAATTGGAACTGACTCCAGAGTAGGAGACTCAATATCATCAGATTTAACCCTCACAAGGTTGTAGATATAACCTTTGGAAATCAGTTGTTTAGCTCTAAGATATGAGATAAACTTTCCCCTAGGTGCAACAGAATCACCCTTCCACCCTAGAATCAGTTCATTTAGAAATTGGAACTTCACGGTTCGGGCTCTACAATCAACGATGGCATAATAGGCATGAGCCAATCAATGCCAAGGATCATATCAAAATTAGTCATCTATAACTCAACCAAATCAATGATAGTATCCTTATAATTGATTGACACTATACAAGCTCTATAGACTCTCTCAGCTCGAATAGACTCACACACTGTAGTAGAAACATCAAAGGGTTCAAGAAGACTCTCAGGGGTTCTATCAAATCTACTGGCCACACAAGGAGTTACAAAAGATAGTGTGGTACCCAGATTTATCAAAATATAACAATCAAGAGAAAAGACTCGAATCATACCCGCCACAACATCTGGGGAGTTCTTCTGATCATGGTGTCTACCTATGGTATACAAATGATTTGTGGCTCTCCTTGTGCCTAACGTAGTACCTCTTTAGTTTCCTCTAGCTGGCAGGGCTGGTGTAATAGATTGAGACCGATCAGCCTACTTTGGACAATCAATCTAATAGTGACCCACTTGGCCACAGTTGTAGCATACATCACTCCTCTCACGGCATTTCCCCAAGTGCAATTTTCCACACTTACCATATGCTGGTTCACCTAGTAAACCTTGAGTCACACTAGCTTGTGACTGAGATCCATAGGCTCCAACATTCTGGGACCTCTAATCATTCTGGATTCTGGGCGCAGGTGCACTAGCAAATGATGGTGTTGGCCCCGTCTAAAACCTGTTACCATTCCCCTTCTTTCCAACCTCATAGTTGGATGTTTCAGCTCTCTTACTTCTAAACTCTTCTTATTATGATGTCTCCTCTCATCAGTTTGTCGTACAAAGGTCATCAATATCTCAATATCCATATCACTCACAAGCGTCGCTCCCCTCCCATCTCTCTTTGGCCCTCTGTTCAGCACATCCATATGCATTCCCATTCTCTCCCTCATATCAGCAACCATGTCCTAAGCATATCGAGACAGATGAGTAAACTTCAACCCATACTCTTGCATAGTCATAGAGCTTTGTTTCAAGTTCAAGAACTATCTTACCTTAGCCTCTCTTCATTCTTTTGGTAAGAAGTGCCCCAAGAAAGCTTCCTCAAACATTGCCCAAGTCAACACTGGGCATCCTCTCCTCTACCCTTTTTCCATTAGTCGAACCAAAGTCTGGTGACACCTTTGAGTTGGTAAGCATCCAGTTCAACCCTGTCAGCATCAGCCACACGCTTGGAACATTTTCTGAAGTTCCTCCAAATGGTTCTCAGGATCCTCAGTGGATGGAGACCATGTGAACTCACATGGATTCATCCTCAAGAATTCCTAGACTCTTGATGTGTTATGTGCATCCTATCTACCCACTCCTTGTTTTGCAGCAAGTGTTGTGACAGTCTAGGCTAAGGTATGAATAGCCTAGCGTAGCTCAGCATTGGAGACCTCATCTTGTGGGGGTTGTTCAACCGGGAAAGTTAGTGCCACGGGCTCCTCATGTCCTTGAGGCTCAGGTGGGTTAACATTCTGTCTGGCAGGATATCCTCTACCTCTTACGGCTCTTCCGGGAGGCATGATCATAATTCTGCAATGCGCAAAGAACGAATTAGAAGAGGACTTTTCATAGAACATAACTCTATAGCACGATTTAGAACATGAAAATAGTGAAATAATTCCTAAATGCCCTATAGCCTCCAAATTATGGATGTGGAGCTCTTCACAACAATAATAAGGACTCTACTAGACACGGCTTCATAGACTCCCTAGGACACTTGAACTAGTGTTCTGGTACCAAGTTTGTCACGCCCCGGGAGAGTACTCTAGACATGGCCAGCACCTAGAGACTATTGCTAGTCCCCAAGCGAACCACTTGACCTCATCACATTCATTCAATTAATAAACTCTACTAATTAGTGAAAGACAAAAGGAAGTAAATGGGCACATCTATCCAATCTCAAGGTAATATAATGTAATAAATGAAAGGCTAGTAGAGAGAACTAGCTCAACAAGTCTTAACAATTAACATTCGACTCTAGTCTATGAAGGCTCTATCACTATCAAGTGGTGCCAATGACAGATCTATGGCTACCTCAATCAAAATAAAGCTAATTAAGTCTAACTCTAAAGCAAGATTAAATTAAGAAAATGAATCCTCCGGAGTAGAGGAGGCTTACCAATCAGATGAACATCCTAGATCTTTAACGATGCGCCTGTTGATGATCTCTAATTCATATATCTGCATCATAAAATGATGCAGCACTGAGTGACATCAGTACGTGAAATATATGGCATGTAAAAAAGCTGAATGAAACCAAAACAAGTAGAATAATATGGAACATCCATCAACTCGAGAATAATAACAAATCAACATGTGAAATATCTATCTAAAGCAAGAATAAAGAGTAGACAAGTGACCCATCAACCAATAAAACCTCATCAATCAAATCAGACTCAACTCAATAAAACTCAGCTTAACTCATCTCACCACTCTCATCTCATCTCGACTCAGAGTGATCATGTTGGGAACTTTCTAGGAGTTTCTCTTATCTAACAACAATCACTTATGATAGTAATTGTACAACAATCACACTAATGTTGCCACAGTTGCTCCGTACTTGCCAGTAAGGTTGTTCATGGTTATGGTTAAATAACCAAATTGAATCACAATCTGAACCAAATTGAATCGCAATCTGAACCAAATTGATTGAAAAATTTGATATTTGATTTGATTTGGTTAGGTTTGATTTTTAAATTTTAAAAATCGATACTATTTGGTTTGGTTTTGGTTTTACTAAAAAAAATGCAAAAATAACCAAACTGAATCAAATAATTTTATATATAAATTTTATAATTATTTATATAGTATTCATAAATAATATATAAAGATTTTGTTATATTTTAATCAATTTAAATCTTTAACTTTACCATTTATATTTGAAAATTCTCTTGTTAGTGTTTTGGAATATAATTTTCTTGTACCACCTCCCCCGAGTAGTTATTTGATTGTTGAGCTTAGGTTTTTTTATGAATATTTGATCTTTGGTATATAATAACTTTAGTATTGTTTAATTAAATCACTTTATTCGTGTATAATAACTTTAGTATTGCTTAACTAAATCAGTTTGTTCGTGTAATAATAAATCTCGTACTATTGCTTAATTGAATAGATAGTAACCTTTTATGGATTATTCATGTAATAGGTGTTTGTATCTATTGAAATATGTATGCCCTCAACAAACTTATCATTTTCAAATCAAAAAATAACCAAAAAAATAAACAAAATCGCTCCCAACCGATAATAACCAAACCAGTGGTTATTTTTTTTATTTGGTTTGATTTGGTTTTAAAAATTTAAAAACCTACTAGATTAATTTGGTTATGATTTTAACTAATAATCAATGCACTCAGAAATTTTAAAACCGACTAAATTGGTTTGGTTATGATTTTACCCAATAACCGATCCAAACTGAACCATGAACACCCCTACTTGCTAGGTAGAGAATGAATTAAAACCAAATGGTCAAGTCCAAAATAGAGACGACAATCTACAAGTCCTCTATTATTTCAGGGACTTCTAATCAGAGTGACCTCAACATAAGGTGATGTGATGGTCCTAATCCTCACCTACGCTTACCTACGTAGTTTGACAAGTGCGAGTTGGATCGACTTTTACTCTTTTGGTGCTCAATACTCCTCCCAAGACTCAATACTCATAAAAAATCCATCCAATCAAATCATCTCAATCAACTCATCTCAAATCAGCTTCATGGAGGCACTCATCATTCAATCAGTCTCATAGAGACTCTCATCATTCCATCAATCAACATCTTAATCAATCGCATATCTGGTTAGGGATTTGCAAATGGAGCATGAAAAGACGCATTATGCGCACGTCTCTACTCTAGAGGTATTTTGATAATTTTATCGGGTGTTACACTTCATAACAATAGTATTCCAACACAAAAGTACCCCATTCATAAACAAATTTCAAAAAATCAAATTTAAAGTTTAGCCATAAAAAGAAAAAATAATTTCATTCACATATTCACAATATAATACATAAAATAAGTTTTGTAATATTATGTAGGGATGGCAAAACTAAGTCCAACCGACCCAATCTGTTGAAGTTTGGGCAGGTTATTCCCAACCCAACCCGCAGGTTATTCCCAACCCAACCCATTTCAACCCATCTAAAATTGCGTTGATATACAACCCGAATTGGCTTAAGAGAGATCTTGCTAAAATATTTTCAAACACTTTTTTTTAGTTTGATATATTTTATATAGCCATAATAAAGAAAAATATAATTTAATTAAGTACTAAAATATTGAAAAAGAACAAATAAAATAAGTAAACTTAGTAAAAATTGAGTCGGGTTGGGTCTTGGCCCGCTCTATAACCTGTTACTCAACCCGTTTTGACCCAACCCATTTTCACCCAAGCAAATTTGGGTTGGGTTGGGTTGGGTTGGATCTTGACCCGTTAACCCATTTTGCCCCAAGTAAATTTGGGTTGGGTTAGGTCTTGACCCGTTTGTTGCCTTGAACCATTATAACTCACTCAAATTTAACCCAACTCGCCTAATTACCACCTCTAATATCATAACATCAACAAGAAAAGTGAAATGGCTACAAACTTTAAACTAGTACCTCAGGTGTGGGGGAAGAGGAACCGGCGTTTGGCGGTGGCAGCGGCAACCGGCGACGAAGTTAGGGGAGGGGCTGATGGGTTTGGGGAAGGGGGTTAGGGTTTTTTTGAGAGAAAATAAAGTTTGAGAGGGAAAGAATAATGAGAATGTCGGCCAAAAAATTTTTTTATATAAGCTTAGGGGCGACGGACAGGGTCGTTTTATCTATCACCCTTCATTAAAAATTTTGACCATTTGACCAAAAAAGCAAAGGACTGGATGATGTTGTCCGTCGCTATTTTAAAAAAAAATATGTAACTAATTTAATAAAAATAGTGACAGACAACATCGCCTTGTCCGTCGTAATTTTTAAAAATTAAAAAAATTAAAAATATTGCGACGGATGGCATCGATGTGCTATTAAATAATTATATATTAATTAAAAAATTGACAAAAAATTCTGCCAAAATTGCGACGGAGATGTAGACACTGTCTGTTGCTTTTAATTATCAAACTTTTAAAAAATATTAAATAAAAATGCGACGGACTGCATCCGTTAGTCTGTCGCTTTTTGGAGAGACGTAGTCCTTCACTTTTTTGTCCGTCGCTTTTTGGCAGTTTTTTAGTAGTGTATATATATATCTATCTGTATCTATTTATTTAAGCGTGAAGGCCTTAAAAATATTGTTTCCTTCGTTAAAATATTTTGCTTTAGACAAAATCGTCTTTTAACTATTTTCTTGATTTATTATTTTATCTTTCATTTATTTAATATCTAGTTTCACTTTTGAATTATAATTTCTTTATATGTAGAATTCAATTCAGGACAATTCTATATATATAATTGTCTAGGTTATGAAGGTAAAAATAAATAATTGTCTAGGCTATGAAGGTAAAAAGAAAAATATTATTATTTTTCTAATATTTAAGACTTTGAAGTGAACTAAAATTTTGATTATCAAATATTTTGTTAATAAAATTATGTAATCTAGCAAATTTAAAAAGGAAAAAAGTAATTAAAATTACGTTGAAGCATTAAACTACTCATTTTATATTTAAGAGTCTTTTTTGAAAATTAAATTTTAATCAATTAATTATTTAACTCTAAGAAAATAATAAATTTAAAAAAAATACTTTTATTTTTATTAAGAAATGAGAGCCAAGTAAATTAAATATATTGAATTTAAATAGTTTGATATAAATCTAGGTATTGATAATAAGTATTTACCCTTTGGGCCTTCACATTAAAGAGAGGGAAATACAGGAAAGGAGATTATTTAGGGATAATTACACCAAAGACTTAAAGTAATTATAACAAAATAGTCTTCGTTGTATTGGCATGTATAGTCAGTATATATTTGTGCATCATAATATATATTTAGTGTATAACTTATGTGTAAATAATATACATTGTATAGTAGTGTATACGTTCTATAACTTTTGACAAACTATATTGTATAGTCATGTATAATTTCGTGTCATGCCCCAGGAGGGTACCCTAGGCATTGTCGGCACTCAAAGACTATTGCTAGTCCCCGAGTGAATCACTTAGCCTCATCGTCACATCTTACTCAACAACAAAAGAATACTCAATGGAAACATTTAGAAAAAAAAAACTAGAGATATCATAAATAGTTTTCAAAATAAGTCAAGTCTGAAATTAAAATATTCAATGATTCTCGACTCGAGGTCTATGAAGCCTTTACTCTAATCGTCTAGAAGGTAGTACAACAGGCCATGGCTACCCAACTCAACAAATAAATAACTAAATTAAATAAGAACAGGCTCCTTAGAAAAGTAAGGAAGGCTTACTAACCTCTGGATCTCGAAATTCTGAACCTCAACGAGGTGTCTACTGAAGTCCTCTATATCTCGTATCTACATCATAAAATAATGCAGCACCAAATGGCATCAATACGTGGAATATACGGTATGTAAACGGGGAAACTTTAACAGATAAGGATTAAATCAATCATAGACTCGAGTCAAGGCTCAATTCTTCATCTCATAACTCAACTCAAGAAACCATGCAAATTTTTAAGTTTGAAATTATTCTTCAGATATAGGCTTAGTGTTTAAATGCAACTCAGTTCGAAAATCATGATATGCTCAACTCCTCAGGTGTGGGGGAAGAGGAACCGGCGTTTGGCGGTGGCAGCGGCAACCGGCGGCGAAGTTAGGGGAGGGGCTGATGGGTTCTCAAGTATTGCTTGGAAGTTTCTCTAACAGACATAACTCTCCACCACCATGAGTTTTTGGTGATGTATAATGAATGTAGCGTCGTTGCCCCACCCGTCCTTAACTTTCCATGGAAAAGGACGCGTCAACCTCTACCACTCTCTCTCAGATCCTAAGAGAGTGTCTCTCTATGGGGACTTGGGCAACCAAAATTATCCTGTGCGACCATCCTACACTGGTTATGTAGTTCTGGTTGGTTCTCAGTCACACAACTCGGTGCTCAATACTCCTTCCAAGTCTAAAACGTTGCTCATGAAATTAACTCAACCTCAACTCTTTAACTCATCTCAATCAACTCAACATCAACTTCCTCGATTAACTCCATGACTCAGAATATGAACTCAAAACAATGCAATTCAAGACTCTAATACATATTATGCAAGACTCTCATGAATTACAATCAAGTGACATCATATTATCCATGCTCAACACATAAGACATGATAGATACTCATTACATGGATACATGAAGCAAAAAACCATACATGAAGCGAGAAAACATACTTCTCAGGTTCACATTATTTAATTTAGTAGGTTAGGTTCATGATTTCAATTAAATCAGTAAGCAAGAAAAATACTAATTTTAGGGTTAATGTACCAAGCATGTGAAATACATTCATAATTCAAAGTAACACTGGTGCAACTCATGAATTGACTCAAATATGTTGAAGAAACTCAATCTTGTATAAGAATTTAAAACTCAAGAACCATGGGATTTAAAACATGCAATTTATACTCATAATTTCGGGTTCAAGTAAACGAAGGGGCACGTGGATGAATATAATCCACCACTTTAAGTAGCCTTACATACCTGAAAAGTTGATATTACCATTGAAGTTTGATGAATACTCGCTTTCTTGGAGAAAATCCTCAATCTTGGTAGTTCTTTTAAAATGAAAGAACTTGGAAGGACACTGGTTGAAAGAATTCTCTTTGATTCTAAAATTCTTGACTTAGACTCTTTAGAGTTCTTGATGAAAAACCATAACTCTTGAAGAAGATGAGTCAAGAAATCCTTTCTTGGGATTCTTGAATTCGTTTCTTGAAATCCTATGTTATGATTTACAATCCTATTAGAGATTCATGAATAGATATAGAAATTCGGGTTGGGTAAAATGAAATTTATGAAGAATAACTTAACTTGAGGGTGAATCTTGAAAGCTAATCCTAACTTGATGACTTCGTTGATGATTCTTGAGCGTTTATGTTTAGGAACGAAAGAGGGTTTTTAATTATGAAAATTAACGTTTTATGCATTTTGGGACCTTAAATAGACCCCCAAGGGTTTTAGAATAAATGTATCCTCAACATAAAAGAAAGCAAACGTCATTAGCTTATCCAGTAAGGGTCCGCGTCAGGCCCGCGAAGCTCTCTAGGCGCGGACCTTCAGACAGCTCTGCACTCCTCCACTAAAATAGTCATAGCGTTCTACTCCAAACTCTGATTAATTTAAAATAGGATGCCTTGGAAAGCTAATTCAAATATCTTCAATTTGATATATTATGGGTTATCTCACTCATTATACTTTAGTAGATATGGTCATTTGAAATTGACCCTTCTATCGGCTCATACGAAAACTTAGTTGGTAGAAATATTTTGGACTTGGCTTGATGTAAAAGATCCCTTATATTCGTTTATTGAACTTAGAAGGGGTTGGGGAATGCCCTAAAGGTCGTTTCTGTAAAAGAAATAAGATTTCACTCTATGACACCATGTATGCATCGCACCTAGGGTGCGGACATGCGTATTTTCGTGAATTTCTCAAAACACATTCTTTCCAATTTATGAAGGAAATTACCAAGTGTAAGTCTGTGCCCCGGGCATATCGCAATAAGAACACGGACATGCGTATTTTCGTGAATTTCTCAAAACACATTCTTTCCAATTTATGAAGGAAATTACCAAGTGTAAGTCTGTGCCCCGGGCATATCGCGCCCTTGGCGTACACTCACTTGTTTGAGTTTTAATTACAAAAAATTATCTTCTGACTTAGTCGCTCTAAAATTTGATCGAGACCATTTTTCCACATAATTTTTTCATGTTTATTGCAA
>DF357302.1:0-26017 GCA_000787875.1 Solanum virginianum | reverse complement strand
AATCCGATCTCGAATTTTCCATTGGAGCTTAGGAAGACGTGTTGTGCGCACGATTCCATTCTAGGGGTATTTCAGAAATTTAATGGTATGTTACATTATCTCCCACTTGGGATCATTCGTCCTCGAATGATGAGTGGAGATGGACATTAAGGCATGAATAACAATCAAAAACTCCTCTCAATACTCACTCAATAAATCAAACTCTCGACTCCTCATCGATCTTAAAAGTCTCTATTCAGACTCCGGAATATACACATCAAGAACTTAATTACTCAAATACTCCAACTCATAAGTGAACATCGACTCAAGAGCAAAAAAGTCAACTCGTTAGAGGGCATCATGATCTATAACTCATAACTCTCGTTAAGGCCTAAGTTTTACTGCATACTCTTACCAAAGTCAAGCCTAACTCAAGGTCACCTTATGTTACCTTGTAAGTTAGTCACAATCCTACAATCTATCCCATAAGGTTCTCATTTTATACCTTAGACATCCTTACTGGCAGGCACGAAGGGGACATCACAACTTGAGTAATTCAAATAATTCGAACGCCTCGTCAATTAATTTTTCGGACTCAAGAAGGGGGTCATCAACTCTAACTGAGAATGGGACCATCGTGATATGCTAGACTCTATGGACACTCTCGAGTTCAACTACCCACCTCAATTGTACTCCCTTTCATGGCACTCTACTCTCTCAACTTAGGCTTATAGCTCTTACTTAAATTTCCATCTAACCACCTTATCCTCTTCTATTCAAACCTACTTCTAAGCCTCAAGGTAATATTCATAAGATGATCATATTCATACAAAGCTAATCCTCAATACTCAACTCTAAAATTCCACGGGCTTTTATTAAAAGAACACTAATCTTCTTCGCTACTTCACTACTCTTTCTCGAACCCTTATTATGAAGTCTTCATTAGTCTATCATCGATATTCGCCTAACAACAACCATGAATTCAAGTCTATCACTCTAACCACTTCAACTATGTCTTAGAATTTTGAAGCCTACTTAGCACTTCTGTCTCCATCATTTAATGCGTTCTCACTCAAAGTCACACTATCATCCTCTTACCTATCTATTGTTTATCATAAGTGTTTTGTCTCTCCCCTCCTTCCTATCTCTATCCCTATATGACACAAGTTTTACACTAATGTCATAATAAGGATACATTCACTCCTTCTTATCTATCCTTATTCTCAGTCTACTACTATCAGCATCACTATTTGGACCTGGATGAATTCATCATCTCCTCGTTTGGTGAAACCTCAAACTACTACCTCTCCATGTGAAATAAGCATGAATATCATCAAGAACTCAAATACTTAGTTGCTCGGATACTCATTCTCATGAATAGACTTTGAATACAATGTCTAGAGTTTAAACTTTATCTCTACCATCATTATTATGTACGAATACTATCACGGACTTTCATACTCAAGTATGTAGAGGCTCAAAAGGAATATTAACTCAAAGATAGGAACTCAACTCCATTATTCACAATTCAGGAGCAGTCATTCTCTCCCATCACCCATAACTTGTCTACTATTATCAATACTTCTATCAAGACTGGAAAGTTGGATTTCTCAAATGGCTTGGAATGGAGATCATTAGTACTAGTCGATCAAAAAAATCTTATCTGAGGATATTCATAATGAAGTACAATCTCCCTCGTCTATCAAAATTCACTCTGAGTTCACAGAACTATATGTAGTGTAAAACTTAGGTCACATCTTATTCAGCATAGGATTGGAAACTCTTTGATTCATGGGGTAAGATCAAGATTAATGAATGAATTTATCGCTTCTCATCCTCGAAACTCAGCATGAATGGGAATCAATATAATGTGTATGGGACTAGGCCATAGGTGTGACAGTCATACACCCGAAGGGAATAGAGTATCACCTTAGTTGAAGGGTAAAGATCGTATGAGATGGAAAAGAGTTGATATCTCATCTTGATCAGCCCATTATTATCGAAGACTCAAGATCTACTCTGGTTTACTACTTTGTCACCTCCCCCTTAGCTTTCAAGGTGCTCTACTAAAATTTGGTAATACATTTCCTCCACTAGGCTGTAAGCATATACCTCCACTCGATCAAGGAATCATTATCCACAAGAATATCTTAAACTCTTCTGTTACGCTATAGTCGTATACATATAACTAGCCACTCAGACTTTTTTCAACGATATCAATCTTAGCTCATTCCTCTCTCTATAAAAATCTCTCTATATTTGTTATCCTTATGGTATGCATAACCACTTCCCACAGCTCTTACAATCTAACTTTCTTTTTTTACCTGCAGACTCCCAACTCCTTTGCCCCTCCCCATAAACTCAATTGTCTAAGACATAGACTATCATAGAAAACTCATCATCATCTATCCATAAGGCCCAAATCAACTTAGCTACTTGTGACGACAAAGATTACTTACATCAACCTACTCCACATCGACAACTAAATATATACTATCTAGATTCTCAATGCAGTCATAACTTAGAGCTTCACACATCTGTACACAATCATGGGTACATATCTCAAACCTCTTAAGCCTGATCTTTTATAGTGATTCTCCCTTAATTTACTATCTCCATTTAAGGGGTACCTTTACTCTACTCCTAGCACTACATTCCTTGCCAATTAACATCTTAATCATTGGATACACACTACAACCAATCTCTTAGTTCAAATCTCTAACAAGGACTATCACTATCATCATGCTATCTCCCTCTTCACATCACTCCCCAAATTTCCAAGGTTAAGGATTATTACTACCATTTGCATCACACACTTCCCTCGTATTATACCAACCTATAACTACTAGTTAACAATTTAAGAACATAGGCCAACTAAAGTCTCATAGCGAATACTCGATCCACATCCTCTCTTCATAACTCATGTTCCATTTACCAATCTAGTATACCTCACCTTATTATCTAGCTAAGCTCATCATTGTATGAATCTTCTGATACTCTTCGTCGAAATCATAAGCCTATTTTAGGTCTATTACCTCAGAAGTACTCTATTTTTCCTATTTAAAGTCTACACTTCACCCTCACTAAAAAAATATTAAAATATATATGTCAATATAGACCTCTTTCTAGTTTTGACCACGCTCTAACACATTCTGACACTAACTCTTTCTATCTGTATAGCTCATCATAACAATCATAGGGCACTCACCAGTCTTTCATCAAACTTAGGGAAATTGACTCATCACCGTTACTTACCTAATAGACACATAACTCTAACTACAAGCCTAAACCAGCCATTACTCTTGCTATCTTGTCTCTTTCTTTCCATCATTATCCTTCCAACTCTAGGATGACTCAATTCTACTAAGGGTTTATAAGACCTCAGATCACACACTCTTAGGTGGTGATATCAAACTTATAGAGATATGATTTTTCCCCTCTCATGGATAATATCAAAAGTAAGTTTTGAAAAAGAGGGTCTGGATACAACTAGAGCTAACTCAAATGCACAATTCATATGAATAAGAGTGCATCTTTCTAGTCAATCAACTTAGCACACTAGTCAGCTTCTCTCAAGCCTGGTGTAGTCTCTCTACCATTCTAATTACTTATTCTGGCAATCTCATCGGCAAGAGTTTGAACATTGCTATCTCTATCACCTCGTGAATGAGGAATAACCGAAAGGTTTAGAGTAGTGCACGAATAATCATAGATTTCTTAGGAAATAGCTCTGTCACTCGATTTAGAATCTGAAAGAAGGGGAAACTTTTCTTAAATGTCAATAGTCCCTCATTTAAAGAAGTAGGGCCCTCATAACCATAAATAAGTTACTATAGACATGGCTACATAGAATCTCTAGGACACTAGAACTCGTGCTCTGATACTAAGTTTGTCACGCCTTGGAAGGGTACCCTAGACATAACTGACATTCAAAGACTATTGCTAGTCCCCAAGCGAACCACTTGGCATCATCATATTTGTTCAATCAATAAACTCAAGACAGTAAGTGAAAGAATAAAGAAGATAATGGGAACATCTTATCTAGTCACAAAATAATATTTTAAATAAAAGGACTAGTAGAAAGAAACTAGCTCAACAAATCTTACATCAACATTCGACTCTAGTCGATGAAGCCTCTATCACTATCAAGGGGTGCCAATTACAGACTCATGGCTACCTCAAATCAAATAAAGTAAATCTAATCAAGTCTAACTCTAAAGCAAGATAAAATAAAGGTAATGAATACCCCAAAGTACATGATGCTCTCCAATTAGCTGAATGTCTCAGATCCTCAATGATCGCCGGTTGATGATCTCCAATCTTTGTATCTACATCATAAAATGATGCAGTATCAGAGTGGCATCAGTATGTGGAATATTCGCTATGTAAAATAGCTGACTGGAACAAAAACAAGTAGAATAATATGGTACAACATAAACTCAGAATAATAACCAATCAAACTGTCAAATATCTATCTAAAGAAAGACTAAAAAGTAGATAAGTGACTCATCAACATCAATCATCTCATACCATCACATCAACATCAGAGTACTATCAATGAGGAACCTATCTGAGAGTTTCTCTAATCGACAACCATCACCTACGAGCCGATGATGATATAATGAAAGCAATATCATTACCATATCTATCCAATACCTTTCTGGGGTAGAGTACATGTCTATCAGTAGATCTATAAATCTATCAAATGCTCTTCTGGGACTGAGGTAACATCCATTTTTCACGATCCAATCCTCTTCTATGCTGGCCATGAAATTAATGAGTGTGAGTGAGACTCACTCTTACTTATTTCGGTGCTTAATACTCCTCCAGGACTCAACATGCTCATAAGCTATCAAACAATCAAGATTTCTCATCACTTAAGTCTCATATCATAAGTTCATTCTTGCATACTTTCAAAAGTTAACATATAGGGTTTATACAATATCTCATGAAAAATATTCAATTCAAGAAAATAAGTTTATAATGATCATCAACATATGAAAATACATGTAAGTAATATAGTTTTGAAGAATTTAATCAAGACAATACCTCAAGAATCATGTATGGGGACTCATGGACTCTCAACTCATCTATGACTATCTACGAGGCACATGGGAGAACAATCTCATGCTTTTAGTTTAGCCTTACATGCCTGAAAAGTTGATATAACAATCAAAATTTGATGAATACTAGCTTTCTTGGAGAAATTCTCGATCTTGGTAGTTCCATTAGAGTGGAAGAAGTTGGAAAGATATTGTTTGAAATGCTTCTCTTTGATTCTTGAATTTTTGACTCAGAATCTTTAGGGTTCTTGATGAAGAACCCTAATTCTTGAAAAAGAAGAATCAAAAAAATTCTTTCTTGGGATTCTTGAATTCATTATCTTGATACCCTATGTTATGATTTAAGATTCTATTAGAGATTCATGAATAGATGAAGAAATTTGGGTTAGGTAGATTAAAATTCATGAAGAATAACTTACCTTGAGGATGAATGTTGAAGGCTAATCTTAACTTAATGACTTTCTCGATGATTCTTGAGTGTTTATGTTTAGGAGTGAAGGAGAGGGTTTTTAATTATGAAAAGTGACATTTCATGCATTTTACGACCTTAAATAGAGCCCCAAAGATTTTTGGATAAAAGTACCCTTAAAATAAGAAGAAAAAAACATCATTAGCTTATCCAGTAAGAGTCCGCGTCAGGTCCTCGCGGACCTTCAGACAAATCTACACTCATCTGCTAAAATGGTCATAATTTTCTACTCCGAACTTTGATTAAGGCAAAATTACACGCTTGGAAAGCTAATTAAATTATCTTCTTAATATATTATGGGCCACCTAACTTATTGTACTTTAGGAGATATGATCATTAGAAGTTGACCCTTCTTACTCATATGAAAACTTAATCGGTAGAGATTCTTTGGACCTGGCTTGATTTAAAAGTTCCCTTATACTCGTTATTTAAATTGGGAGGGGTTGGGGAATGACCAAAAGACCCTTCCCATAAAAAGAAGCAAAATTTCACTATGTGACATCATGGCGCCTAGGGCGCATACATGTGTATTTTTGCGAATTTTCTCAAAACGCATTCTTTCCAATTTATGTCAAAAAATTTAAACAAAAAAATAAGTGTAAGTGCGCATCCCTAGCTGTCGCGCCTGGGGCGCACATCACCACTGTTTTTGTTTTAATTAAAAAAATTATCTTATGACTGAGTCACTTTAAAATCCAATCGAGATCATTTTCCCACTGAATTTTTCATGCTAATCGCAAATCCAATCTCGAATTTTTCATTGGAGCTTAGGAAGACGCGTTATGCACATGATTCCACCCCTATATGCACATGATTCCACTCTAGGGGTATTTCAAAAATTTCACAGGGTATTACATAAGGAGTGAAGGTTGTGAATATTATTGTATATTGTATTAAAAATAATGTAATATACATAATATACAAACTAAGGTATAAAAAGTGGTTTAAAAGTTATCCCGGGATTAGCATACCACCCAAGAGGAGGGATAACTTATTCCGTACAATTTATTATTCCTGGGATACATATCCCAAATTTGCCTACCAAACAACAATTTAAGGGCCATTACATTTTTATCCTAGAATTATTTGCGCTTATCCTTCTCACCAAACAACCCGTTAGTATGTCTAACTAAGAGATATAATTGAAAGTCATTGAATAAAGTGTGTATGTAATTAAGAGATATAACTGAAAAGTCATTAATTAAGGAGATTGTCTAATTAAGAAATATGACTGAAAGCCATTAATTAAGGAGAAAATCATATTTGTAACAACTTTAAAGGATATGACATATCGCAACTCATAAAAATATCAAAATCTTTCTTTTTTTTGGTGATTCACCAAAGTTTAAACTACTTAACGGAGATTCATGAACTATTATTTAGATACAAGTGCATGTTTTGTCAGTCACATATACATTTAATCAAATACATTCACAAAAAAAAAAACTAGATACATATAATCTTAACTAATAATGTATCAGATACATCATAATGTAGTAGATACATGCATAAATCTCCAATACATGTGCATATGTATTTATGTACATATACACTTAATCAGATACACTAATAAAAACTAAATACAAATGATTTTAACTCAATAATGTATCATGTACATCAATAATGTTCTAAATGCATCAATAATTCCAACCAGATCCAAAAAATCATTTTCTCGTCTTCTTCCTTAGTATGCTTTATCACAATTATTTCATAAAACCTTGTTTCATTTGCAGTAAATTAAATACTACTCCATCGGTCCCATTTTATGTGGTACCCTTTCATTTTTGGTCCATCTAAAAAAGAATGTTACCTTACTCTAATTGAAAATAATTTTCCTTTAAAATTTCCTTTTTATCCTTAATGGAATGATTCTTGGCCACACAAATATCTAAGAATGATTTTAGATCACAAGTTTTAAAAGACTTCCCTCTTTTTTAAACACTGTATCAAGTCAAAGGGTGTCACATAAAATGTGACGAAGGGAGTATAATTTTCTTTTGTTGGTCAACATTGTTGCATTTTTGGGTTCTCAAACTTGAGTAGCTGAAAAAAGTTGAGAATCACAGTGATAATTTTCATGCCATTTTTTGAGTAACAATAAATAAACATTTTTCTCATTTGGAGAATTACACTACTAAAAATAGCTAAAAATGATGAACAAAAGCGAGCGACTGCATTGCTTTTTTTCGTCAAATTCAACAGAAAAACATCGTAGTCACTTCCATCGCTTTTTTGCTCGACGCTTTCAAAAAAGCGATAGACTGCATCATCCCATATTTTTTATTTTTTAAAAAATTAATAAAAAGCGATAGACTGCATCACATTATTTACATTTATTTTAAATAATTAAAATTTGTGACATATAGCATCGCAATTTGAAAAAACATATTTTTTCTTACAAGAGACGGACTTAGGGTCCTTGTCCGTCTCTTTTCTGGAAGACTTATTTTAAAAAATCAAGAAAAGCGACGGACTTAGGGTCCCTGTCCGTTGTTTTTCTGGAAAACATATTTTAAAAAAATCCTTGAAAGCAACGGACTTATGGTCTCTGTTCGTCACTTTTCTAGAATTATTTTTAAAATATTTTCAGAAAAGAGACAGACATATGGACTCTGTTCGTCACTTTTCTGAAAATTTTATAGAAAAAAATTACAAAAGAGCGATGGATTTGGAACACTGTCCATCGCTTTTTCTGTAATTGTTTTGACAATAGAAACCTGTAGTTTCTGCTGCCCACCTGCATTAAAAATTTAATTCAATTTCAATCAATACAACCTAATCCAACACAATTAGCAACAATTAAAATATACAAAATACTTAATAACAAGAAAAATTATACATTAAAAATGAAAAAAATTCATATTTCACAACTCTTTAAATTATTTCAAAGTTTATCAGACATTCAGAATTGTCTAATACTAAAATAAAAGAGAACCTAAAGACTATTTTAAGCAAAGTCATCACTCCTACCAGATTCATCGAGAGTGGAAGGATGGGGTGAAGGCCGACGAGCGAGGTGAACACTTGTTCTCTGATTTGTTGAACCTGCCACTCATATTCTTTTGCTCCCCAACCCTCCTTGCCTCAGATGCTGCTAATAAGCTTATAAGTTCTGTGATTTTCTAAGACATGACAGTCATCTGAACCTGGTCAAGAGCTTCGGGCTGACGAGACGATTCAATACCTTTTAAACCTAATTAGAGTCATAGTATGTCATTCCTAGATCCCATCCCCATATATACGATCTTTATGGCTCCCCCAACTACTTTTTTAATCTAAATTTGAGTTGACTATTTAGACATAAGTTGGACCTCATCTCTAATATCGCCCAAGTTACACCTCCTTTTTAGAGGATAAAGCAGTCACCGTCAAGAAATAGAACCTAACCAAGGTTAGGGTCAAACCCACAGGGAATACGTAGACTCAAGAGAATTCACCAATTTGCAATTCAAATGATTAACCAACTTACTTCCCTAAAAGGGGTGGGGATTTTACAATAATCAATGGAAAATACAAATAAACTAACTATCACAAGAGAGAAGTCAATATAGAGAGGAACTAGGGTATTGTGTTATCACAACCCAACACGAGGTCATGACTAAAAGGACACTAAATTCCAAATCCAAGGGTAAAATACACTTCAATGAGAAACCCACAATAAGTAAATAGTCATTACATTATAAGTTACCCATAAAATCATAATCCAAAACCTGGTGCTACGAGTGTAAAGAGCAACTAATACATAAACTTACATCTCAGTCTTCGAATAGAGATAAAAGCTGAATAATTAAGATAGAATCCAATAGCAACTTGAAGCTCTGAGTCGCACCACTAGATTTGGTATGAACTAACTACACGAGCAAATCAACTACCATGAGGTTAATCCCGACAAGGATCTGTAGGGCAGAAAGAAGTAGGGGTAAGTACACATAATATATACCCAGCAGGTTTAACCAATTGATAATCAGAAATTGAATAAACTGTGAAATTATTTAGGAACACTTCCACCTGCAAAAGAAAAACCAATCTAGCATTGGTGCTGCCAATTTATGTAGAACAACGCAAATAAAGCAAACAAGCTGATCCAAAACTACCACAAGTAATGGAATGATATGGTCTGCAATGCAATGCAAAGTGAAATCAAGACTGTCGCACAGACTGTCGTATATAATATCAGTATATCAACTATCTTGCCACTTAACTCATGGTCAAGGACTCATGACAATAATCTTCCTATATCAACTACCTTGCCACCTAAGTGAGCGTGGTCAAGAACTCATGATACAAATCACAATGTATCAACTACCTTGTCACCTAAGTGAACATGGTCAAGGACTGATGATACGAGTCACCATTCACAACTTCCCAAAATATCATGACATGTAGTATGAAGATGTATGGAATCAAGACATAATTATGGAAGTAATATTTCTCTCAATAAATACAATAACTATCAAAGTTCTACAGGTTAGCAATTATATGTTCACCCTCTTTCATACATTTTAGGATATTGATTCCTTTAAAATTCTTCACCACGTTTTAAAAATTTATCATTTCTCTACTTTGTCTCGATTCTTAATATTATGCCCAATGTTATGTCAAAAGAACATATTTTTTGTCATTATTTGTCTCATAATTAATACTTTTATTTATTCTTTTCGAGCATAAATTTTATGAGCTTTGCTAGATAGTGCGATTAAATTGTAGAATTAAATTGATACAAAAATGAAGAAATTTGGAGCCAAACTGAATCAAAGGTAAAAGATTATAGAAGAAAATTCAAGCAGGATGCTTAATGGATTTTACTTAATATTATATAATCATTTCTACTTCTTAACTATCACACAAATGAGCTATTCGACATGATAAGTTAAGGTCAATAAATTTAAATTAGAAATATATATTAGACATCGCAATTATTTTAATAATATAATCTTTGCAGAGGCAACTTTAGTATTAATTTTATTAGAATATTTTGGGCTTTGTGTACAGATCTTTTTAGAGGTAACATTAATATTAATTTAAATTATTCATGAAAATACGTGTATCTTTTGTTTGAAAGCAAAAAGAATTATGTGTTGAGTATTTTTAAAATATCATTCCAATTAAAGATGAGAAATTTAAAATTATTTTCCAAAAGATCTTTCCTCTAGTAATATATATTAATATATCCTAAATTTATAAATAGAAAGTAGTGAGCAATTACTTACAAGCTGGCATGAAGAGATAAAGCATAAATTTGAAATCATGTCACTCCTCTCTATAATCTTTTACATCGTGTACCATTCTCTCCACTTCTCTATACTTAGTCCCTAAGACTTGTCCTTTTCATCTTCTAATCTTCTTTTCACAGTTTATAACGAGTAAAAGTAAATTTTACCTGAATGCCTAAGACTTGTCCTCTTCATCTTCTAATCTTCTTTTCACAGTTTATAACGAGTAAAAGTAAATTTTACCTGAAAAATAATTGTTCTTCCAAGTTTTGCTACCTACATCCTTTTAGAAAAGAGCAAGTTTAAACTACAATTTCTCTACTTCAGCTGGACCATGCGGAATGCTTAAATAGGTACTTGATTTTGTTCTTTTGAATTTTCGTGTGATTCCAAAAACTTATTTTCAATTTGATTTGTACTCAGTTATTTTATTTTTAGGATCCCTTAAATTTTGAACAGACTACAAAGTAATTCTTTCACAATTAAAACTTATTAACAATTTAACAATTACTTAGAATTTTTATGCTTTCAAGAATAATTACATATATAACAAAAGATTTTTCACACAGATATTATAAGAAATTTTTTAGCTCATTTCATAAATGATAACATACGAATATTCAATAACTCAATCCCAATCTCAAAGAAGGATAGACAAACCTACCTCAATGCCGGAACCACACAAATGGTATTTATATAGTTGTTGGTCACAAATTCACCTCTTTCTATGCTCTACCCAATTTTTCTTCTACTTAGTGTTAGCACGAAAACCTAAGTATTTGAAGGAAAAGAATTGTGACAAAACATAGTGCATCTTTGCATTATTGGGGAACAAGCTTTGCATTATTGGGGATCAATCTACAGTGCTAATATATATATATTTTTTATAGCACACCTTTTGTATTATTGAAACAAGATGCAATTTGTGTAATAATTTTGTTTGCCACCCCAATCGGATCATTACATGTGTTCCCCATGTGTCCCCAACTCAATATTATCGGATTGCATGGGGTGCCTTTGTCCATCATATCTGATCGTGGTGCTCAATTCACTTCACACTTTTGGAGGTCCATAAAAAGAGGTCTTGGTACTAAGGTTAATCTTAGTACGACCTTTCATCCTCAAATGGATGGCCAAGCCGAAAGAACTATCCAAACTCTTGAAGATATTCTTAGAGCTTGTATTTTGGAGTTTCACAGTAGTTGGGATGGTCATCTTCCATTAATTGAGTTTGCTTATAAGAATAGCTATCATTCTAGCATTGGTGTAGCACCCTTTGAGGCCCTCTACGGTAGGCATTGTAGGTCACCGATTCAATGCTTTGAATTAAAAAAATGACTTTGTTGGGTCCAGATCTGGTCATAGAGGCTATGGAAAAGGTAAGGTGGATTAGAGAGAGGTTGAAAAAAGCCCAAAGACTTTAAAAGTCCTATGCCAATGTGAGGAGAAGGGAGCTTGAATTTAAAGTTAATGGTTGGGCCTATTTGAAGGTCTCACCCATGAAGGGTGTGGTTCGTTTGGGTAAAAAGGGTAAATTGAGTCCAAGATATATGGTTCCTTATAAGGTGATGAGGATGATTGACAAGGTAGCTTATAAGTTGGAGTTGCCTAGTGAAGTGGACTTGGTTCATCTGGTCTTTCATATATCCATGTTGAGGAAATACGTAGTGATCCAAATGTTATTGTTCCATTGGATGTTGTGATTGCTTTCGACCAAGGATATATATAATATGTTAAGAGGCTTGCTTAGGGTTCCTCGGGTTCTCTATTCGCCGTGTTACTTCTAGGCCCTAACAACTTGACCTATGAAGAGGTTCCAGTAGAGATCTTGGATAGACAAGTGAAGGGTTAAGGAACAATGATGTGGCTTCTTTTAAGGTCCTTTGGAGGAATCAACAAGTCGAAAGTGCTACATGGGAGGCCGAGACGGACATGCAAAAGCTCTTAGACAAGCAAGTGAAGAGGCTAAGGAACAAGGATGTTGCTTCCGTTAAGGTTCTTTGGGGGAATCAACAAGTCGAAAGTGCTACATGAAAGGCCGAAGCGGACATGCAAAAGCTATATCCCTATCTCTTCCATTCTACTCAAGCCTAAGGTACTAATTCTAAGTCTTCTATGTGATTTCATATCTCATGTATCAGCCCTTTCTGTCATTGCTTGGAATCATGTTTATGTTGACAAGTTCATGGTGATTTTGACACTTATGTTTAGATTTTTGAAACGATGTTTAAGTGCATTATTGCATTCTTCTTAGGGCTGATTTCTTCATGATTACATGTTGACAAGTTCAAGGTGATTTTGACACTTATGTTGAGATTTTTGAAATAATGTTTAAGTGTATTGATGCATTCTTGTTGGGATACTTTATTCATGATTACTCATCTTATATACATTTCTTTGACATCCGGGGATGAATGTTTCCAAGGGGTAGATATTGAAATAACCCCAAGAAGTGCCCGAATATGTACCCCGAAAGTGCCCGAATTCGTAATTTCCATATATCTCAAAATTTGTGCGTGATATCAAGAATCTAACTTGATACTCTTGATCAGGAGAAAAATTGAGTGGGAAATAGGTCTAACCCCAATTTTAGAGCAATTGTATCAAAATTTGCCATTCTAAGAATTTGGAATTCCATTATGGGTCCACATTGGTACCACGATATGCCTCAGTAGTGGACCAGTGTTATTTTTGCCCAGTTTTGGTGTTTTGATCAAAGGTCTTTGGATCTTGGGCCTAAGTCTTTCCATATGTGAAAAAACCTATATTTACCTAGATTTCAACACCATATCATAGAAGAGATTCCCAAATACTCTCTCAAACACTTCGACAAATATTTCACTCAAACTTCAAGTGCCAACACATACTCCAAATCTTAATTATTTCACTCAAGCTTCAATTCTCCATTCCAATCTTCATCAAAGAATTCTTCAAAGCTAAGCTATGTAGGTTTCAACCATGGTTTCTTTCACTAATGGTGTCCAAGCTCCCTTTTTACATAAATTTGATATTTCTAAGTTGATTCACTTATTGGTCTTACTATGAATTTGACTATGAACTATGTTGGGGTTTCATAAAAGTGTGACTGTTTAAGCATGTTTTAAGCTATGAATCTTTGATCTATCTTGAGATTTGATGAGGGTTTTTTATGTATGCTGCATGAGGGTACTACCAATTGTTGGTGAGTGGTTTTACATTGAATATTTTTGCATGATATCACTCTTGAATTGCATGATTTTATACTAGCATTGCACACCCACCAAATGTTTGATAAAATGTTCGGTTAATGTATCTTGAGTTGTTGAAGGCCTAATGCTTGGCATATGAGTTAAGTGACTTTATGATGATGAAAGGATGGTATATATGTGTTGATTTCATGATATGTATCTATATTGTTGTGAGCTGACCATAACCAATTGAGGGCTTAATACCTCAATCATCTCGGATGGGGGTGGTAAGCCATCAACTAATTAAGGGGTTGATACCTCAATCACTTCCGGTGGAGGATGGTCATATCTATGAACCAATTGAGGGGTTGATACCTGAATCACCTTGGATGGGGGTGGTAAGTCATCAACCAACTAAGGGGTTGATACCTCATTCACTTCAGATAGAGGGTGGTCATGTCCATCAACCAATTGAAGGGTTGATTCCTCAATCACTTCTAAAGGGTGGTCTACCTTAGATTCTAAGTACTAAGTTTTCTTGGTCTATGATGAGGGTCTCTTCCCTCACATGTAATATGTTTTATATATGCATGGTTTACTTCAAGCATTATTCATACATGTCATATTGTTATTATACTATCCATTGCTTATGATATTGTATTTTGCCTATGTTGCCTATCTCTTGTTGCATTGCATCATACATGCTTAACATTCAAACTTACTAACGTATACTTTATGCCTACATAATGTTACCATGTAGGAACTAGAGCTCCTCATGATCATTTTCATCCTCCCCATGGCTAGTACTATCTCTATAAAGCAAGTTGTTGAATCCTCAATTTCGGGGACAATGTCTTTGACCTTATCTATGTATAAAGACTCTCTTTCCTTCATTGTATACTTCTGACTATGAGGGTGAGCCCGGTTGGTTGTCTTGGCCCCCGCTAAGTTCTATATTTAGAGGCATTGTTGGACAAGTTATGTAATGATGCTATAAGCTCGATTCTCTTTGACACTTTTGACGTTTTAGAATATGAAAGATTTCCCTTAGTCCCTTTGCTCTTATTTATATTCTTTAATTATTGTTTAATTGCTTTCGACCAAGGATATATATAATATGTTAAGAGGCTTGCTTAGGGTTCCTCGGGTTCTCTATTCGCCGTGTTACTTCTAGGCCCTAAGATTGGGTCATGACATTGTGGAATCATGTTTCATATTGGGACACAGTCATAGAACCCTGCTCCAATCTATCAAACTCATAACGACTCCTATCCTAAATAATACATGGTATAAATCACTCAAGAAAAATCTTAGTAAGATGTATAAGCTACCCCGTAGGCCTCCATAATAACCAAATTGAACAGTCTATCCTTACACTCTGTCAGAAAGTCATATGCCCCATCCCCGATGATACCAGTAAATTTGAGAGGAGCCAATCTCACAAGCGGTACCATTAAATTTAGAAAGAGCCAATCTCATAAATCTTTCAAAGCTTTTCTACTTGGACAAGGATATAGAAGCACTGGTAGAAACTGGGGAGGGGGGGCTGAAAACCTCGAAGGTGTAATAGAAGGCATGGAAAATGGACTTGGGGTCTAGAATCCCATACTAAGTCCCTGAGCTAGCTGTGAAGGACTAACAGGTATAATAGGAACTGTGGTACCTGGAAGATTACTAGTGGTAAGGGTACCTTATAACCTTCTCAACAATCAAGTTAATAACTCCTGTAACATTGGTGTATCCTTAGATGTTACAGGAGGCTGAACTAGATCTTCAGCCTGTTGCTCATAAATTGGGTTAGCGATTGGTTCAGGTGAAGCCCCTTTGGTTTGAGCTCATGCTGGTGCTGCACCCCTAGCCCGACCTTAACCTCTAACTCTGCCACGACCTTTGCCTCGCCCTCTGGCTGGGGCTTGGATAGTAGGTAAAGACTTATCCTCGGTATTGCTAACTCTAGTCCTCGGCGTCTATGCAAAAAGAATGGATTATAAGCATACAAAACTTGAATATGAATAAATCACATGAAAAGAATCAATGAAAAGAGGATTCCTAATAAGCATCATGTAGCCTTTCGAAGATAGACATGGACGTCTACCTATCGATCCACGACTCTACTAGACACTTTGCTCTTTAACTCTTGAGACTGGTGAACCTAGAGCTCTGATACCAAACTTGTCACAACCCAAAATGAGGTCATGACAAAAAGGATACTAAATTCCAACTCCAAGGTAAAGTACACTTAAATGAGAAACCCCCTATAAGTAAATAGTCATTACATAATAAGGCACCCTAAAAATCATAATCCAGAACCTGGTGTCACGAGTGTAAAGAGTATCTAATAGATTAACTAGTGAAATAAGTACGTCTCTGTCTTCGAATAGAGATAAAGACTGAATAATTAAGATAGAATCCAATGGCAACTCAAAGCTCTAAGTCTCACCACTAGATCTGGTATGAACTAATTGCACGAGCAAATCAACTATCATATGGATAATCTTGATGAGTATCTGTGGGGGAGAAAGAAATAAGGGTGAGTACATATAATATGTACCCAGCAGGCTTAACTGACTGGGAATTAGAATTTGAATAAACTATGAGATGATTTAGGAATGCTTCCACCTGCAACAGAAAAACCAACAGAAAAACCAATCTAACATCAGTGCTGCCAACTGATATAGAACAATTTGAATAATCATATAATTTCTATTAAGCTGATATAAAACTACCACAAGTAGGGCAATGATATGGTAGGCAACGCAATGCAAGGTGAAATCAAGACTGTCGCATAACATGTCGTATATAATTTCAATATATAAACTACCTTGCCACATAACTCGTGGTCAAGGACTCATGATAATAATCTCCCTGTATCAACAAACTTACCACCTAATTGAGCATGGTCAAGGACTCATGATATGAATCACAATGTATCAACTACCTTGCCACCTAAGTGAGCATGGTCAAGGACTCATGATACGAGTCATCATTCACAACTTGTCAAAATATCATGACATATTGTATGAAGATGTATGCAATCAAGACATAATTATGAAAGTAATATTTCTCTCAATAAGTACAATCATTATCAAAGTTCTTTAAGTTAGCAATTATATGTTCACCCTCTTTCATATATTTTGAGATATTGTTCCCTTTAAAATTCTCCACTACATTTAAAAAATTATCATTTTTCTACTTAGTCACAATTCTCAATATTATGCCCAATATTATGTCAAAAGTACATATTTTTGGTCATCATTTGTCTCATAATTAGTACTTTTTTTATCCTTTTCGAGTATAAATTTTGTGAGTTGTGCTAAGTAGTGTGATTAAATTGATTCGAAAATGAAGAAATTTGGAGCCAAAATGAATCAAAGGTAAAAGATTATAGAAGAAAATTCAAGCAGGCAGCTTGATAGATTTTAGTTAATATTATATAATAATTTCTACATTTTAACTATCGCACAAATGAGTTGTTCGACATGATAATTTAAGGTCAATAAATTTAAATTAGGAATATATATTGGACTTCACAATCATTTTAATAATACAATCCTTGTAGAGGCTACTTTAGCATAAATTTTATTAGGAATATTTTGGGCTTTGTGATTATGTATAGATCTTTTCAAAGGCAATATTATTGTTAATTTAAATTATTCATGAAAATACATGTCTTTTGTTTGATAGCAAAAAGAATTACGTGTTGAGTATTTCTAAAATATCATTCCAATTAAAGATGAGAAATCTAAAATTATTTTTCGAAAAAGATCTTTCCTCTAGTAATATACATTAATATATCCTAAATTTACAAATAGAAAATAGTGAACAATTACTTACAAAACTAGCATGAAGAGATAAAGCATAAATTTGAAATCATGTCACCCCTCCCTATAATCTTTTACATAATGTACCATTCTCTCCACTTTTCTATACTTAGTCCCTAAGACTTGTCCTCTTCATCTTCTAATCTTCTTTTCAGAGTCTATAATGAGTAAACGTAAATTTTACCTGAAAAATAATTGTTCTTCCAAGTTTTGCTACCTACATCCTTTTATGAAAGAGCAAGTTTAAACTACAATTTCTCCACTTCAGCTGGACCATACGAGATGCTTAAATAGGTACTTGATTTTGTGCTTTTGAATTCTCATGTGATTCCAAAAACTTATTGAAAATTTATGAATGGATTTTCTGAATACACTATTAGGTTTTATTTTCAATTTGATTTAGACTCAGTTATTTTATTTTAGGATCCCGTAAGTTTTGAACAGACTACAAAGTAATACTTTCACAATTATAACTTATTAACAATTTAACAATTATTTAGAATTTTTATGCTTTCAAGAATAATTGCATATATAATAAACGTTTTTCACAAGATATTATAAGAAAATTTTCAACTCATTTCATAAATTATAACATACGAATATCATTAACTCAATCCCAATCTCAAAGAAGGAAAGACAAACCTACCTCAATGCCGAAACTGCCCAAATGGTATTTATATAGCTGTTGGTCATGAATTCTCCTCTTTCTATGCTCTACCCAATTTTTCTTCTCCTTAGCATTAGTATGACAACCCAAATACTTAAAGGTAAAGAATTGTGACAATACGTGGTGCATCTTTGCAATATTGGGGAAATATATATATATATATATATTGCACACCTTTTGCATTATTGAAACAAGATGTAGTGGGTGTAAGAATTTTGTTTGCCACCCCAATCGGATCATTAAATGTGTTCCCCATGTGTCCCCAACTCAGTATCACTGGATAACCTAAATATTTTCTATTGTATATTATGCAGGACAATAAGTTATATTTATCAAGCCCTTTGGTCAAATGTGAGAGGGGAATTTCACTATGCGACTTGGCCATTTCCATAGTATGCATTATTAACCCTTACCTATTAGTCCCAGCACAACCTCCCCTTGGCCCAGTTTTGTTGATTATACCAAAACACATCAATTGAATCCTATTAATTAATCTCTTTTCCTATTTATTACTACCTTGGTCCAATCAGTAACACTCGACAAGTTCTAATGTTGGCTACCACTAGAAAATATGCAAAGCAAAGTGAGTTAATTAAAATATGCATATACACTTTTTAAGAATCATAAATTATTTGATTTTACTTTGTTAGTTCTTCATAGTTCCAACAATCCTAGTTGTGGATTTAGCTACTCATGCTATGTGTAGATGCAGGAATTATGAGTAGAGAAGACATAATTGAATACTTACACAATAGAATTAAGAACAAACAATCCAGCTTCAAAGAGAATCACAAACTTCAAAGTAAAATTCAAACACAAGTGTTCTCAAAGATTCTCTAATATGATATTACAATTTTCTCTCTCTAAATATTGAGTTCTCTTAGTACTACCCGAAAAACTTTTGAAAAATAACATAAAAGAACCTATTCATAACAATTAAAATCCAAGTCCTAAACAAAATAGGAGTACTGGTCGGTTTGCCATACGAAAGGTGTTTTATGGGCTGTATTGCATTCCATGACCCATAATTGGGGTCTCATACTCAGCTCCTAGAAGTTTAGATTTCAACTCTATGACACCCTTTTACGACTCGTAAGATAGTTTACGACCCGTAAAGGGGGTTTCATTTGATGAAATTCCTGAAAGTCCAAGTCTCTGATCCTCAGGGCACGAACCATTTTCTACGAATCATAAAACTCTCTACTGGTTGTCTGCATGTTCGTAGAATAAACTTCAGAAAATAGCCCCTCACTGAAATTGTTCACAAAACTACCCTACGGTCTATAATGGGTCTCGTATTACAGCAAAACTCATCAGTTTCTGCAATTTTCCCCAAAATCAAGCCCAAGCTATAATCTTGCAAACATAAACACAAAAACATATAAACAAAACTAACATCGCATTGAGAATACACAAAATTCCAAGTTTTAAGCATCAAAAGTGTTGTATTTTGGCAGCATATCAACACCCTCAACTTAAAATTATTGTTTGTCCTCAAGCGACAGTCTCAATCGATATACATAATACAGTAACACTCAGACCTCAACGTAATGGCATACATCACATAAATCTTCAACTCAGACACCCACACCAACTTTTCTAAGCAAGATGAGATAGCTATTTAGCAAACCATACAACCTAGATCATGTTGCAACATAACTATGACAGGCAAGGGATTATCAATAGTCCACAATCACTGAATAAGTCTAGTGTTAACAATGCAATGCAAGTGCCCCCACAAAAAGTGTCATATTTGACACTCAATGATGTTTTCATGCCTAACCTTGGAACTATGAAAAATCACTCACTCTCACAACAAATATTCATGCATAATGTCTAATACCATAGGCTTGCCCCTATACTTATGACTCAGACCTTCAACTAACTAGATTAGGATCACTTTAGGACTTTCTAGGTTTATAACGTAGGCTCAAAGGGATTCAGTATGATATTATGGGAAAAATAGTAACTAAAGGCCCTCCTTGACACTTCATTTTTTCTACACTTTTGCCCTACCAACTCTGCTAAGGATCTAATATGTGTTAGTAACTAAAGGCCCTCCTTGACACTTCATTTTTTCTACACTTTTGCCCTACCAACTCTGCTAATTTCACCTTACTCTCCCATTTTCCTTTTTCAAATTTTTTTGGGTGCTTTCGCTTCATTTTTCAGCTTTTTGCCTAGATCATGTACACATCATTTTGCTTTTAACATATACTAAGGCATAACTTATTTGTTTTGAACACAGTACATGATTATCCCTTTTTGTCCACACCACTAACTCACCCCCTTATTTTTGTTTTCCCCTTACACTAGCCACCATCAACTTAGGCTTTTGGCTTGTGTTGAGGTGCACAATATTCATCCTTACAACCAGGGACGCTTTTGGTAGCCACCCTCAACTTAGGCTTTTTACCTCAGTGAAGGTGCACAATGTTCAAGGAAGGACCAGGGCTAATATCAAGATTTTACAACTAACAAGGCTAGGATAATAAGGTGTTTTCAAAGGATAGGTACATGTGAGGCTCAATCATTAGGAACAAGGGATTATATCATAATTTTGGTTTGTCACTTTTAGGCAAAATAGACTATTAAGAACAATAGCCTAAGATCCTTTCCTAATCCAATTAATCTACAATTTAAGTTAGAGTAATAGGGCAGGTTCTAAATTAGCACAAAATACATAAATCTATCAAATTAGGCTGACACTTACATGACACTACATATATGGTCAACAAAAGACTCTCAGATCATGCTTTCTATCTCAATGTACGCTTACTTATTAGATCAGGCATTGTTATACACCTAAACATGCATGGTTGCTATTTAACTACTAATCATGATTTTTGGTGGGTATCATTTTTCAAATAAAACACAAAACATGCTATAAACACAAAACATGCTATATGCTAAAAGTATTGGTACTATATGCTAGAAATACTATCTAAACATCCTAAACATGTTGGTTCGATAGAAAATAAATATCCATGGGGAAAAAGAATATAGACAAGAAAGCCCTGAGATAAAAAATTGCGGTAGTTATGGAACCAAGCTACTCAGACTTCATTGAGGCCCATAACTACCCATATCCCATCGAGAAAGATGTGCATTATGCCCAATGCATAAAATCAAAACAAATGAAACATAGCGGGTCAAAAAGCATACCTAGGCGCCTAAGCGCTAGTGTATGACTGATTCTGGCCACCCTCCTCTTGCGGGGTGGTCTGCTCAGCAGTAGTACTCTATCCGGAGGGGCCAACACCACTCACCTGCTCTAACTCCAGAGCTCATTGCATCTCCTAGTCATGTCTCAATCTTCTCAAGAAAAGCTCGAGCTCTTCCTTCTCTATGAGCCTTGCACGTATGCATCTATCATTTGGCTTATCATTCTCTATGCAAGTTCTATTCCAGTGGGATGCTTGGATAAGCTCAACAAGAGAAATTAAATCAACCAATGTCACCGGAGGTATAGTCACTGGTAGTGCAACCAGTACCACGAGTGCTGTTGTCATGTCAACTTGGAGCTGCTGGATCTCCGTCTACATAGCTGACAATTCTAAAGGTCGGGCCACACCCAATATCTGCTGTACCTTCTTTTTGAAGGCATCAATGTGCGCATCCATGATAGAGATACAGTCCTGAATAGTAGTGACCGCAAATACCTGCACCCGATCTTTCGAGTCTGAAATGGCTTGGCAGACCTATGGCCTAATCTGATGAACAAGCTGAGTCAATTATGACTCAGCATAGGATAACCTCTACGCCAAGGCCTATGTAGATGTGATAGACACATAAACTATCCCCACGATAGTAACCTGTGAAGTCATGGCATATGGTATAGGAACATTAGTAGTGGACCCCCACTTCTCAACTGCCTTGGGTTGCGAGGGCCTCTCCTCAGTAGCAGCGACAATAGTAGTAGTAGTAGTCTATGAACCCTCAGGTGGTAGTGCTGGGGCAAACATCTCACCATAGTTGGAGGCTGTGCTCACCAGAATGCCATGGGTTTTCTTAATCCTTAATTAGGCTAGGATCTAATATGTGTTGGGCCTCAATCTATTAGTCTAGCTGGTGTAATATCTACATCCTTCACTCTAGACAGTGCCTATAGATCAAGCAAGGATATGGGATAAAGGTGGACCTCTTCAGCACGACCTCATGAATCTGCTCTGTGATGAGGCAGCCCCAGTCAATATCATAGCCAATTAAGATGTTGGCAACCAAAACCGTATGCTTTGACGTCAGTGTATTATCAGCAAGTGTCAACCAGATACGTGAACGAACAGTTACCCACTAAAATTTTATGGGGAAACTTAGCGAAGCCTTTGCGATAGGCTCCGAGTGAGTGGTGACCCATGCAAGATTCGGACCCTGCTCAGCAATATACCCATCCACCTATCTCATCAAAGTGGCTCGTCGCTCTGGATCTTTCATCATAAATGGGTTCGTCGTCTACCCCACCCTATAGTCAAACTCTCCAGTGGATCTGGGGGCAGGGAACTACAGACCAAATAGTATTCAATAGATGGTGGTCTCTAATATATCCACCTGTCGGCCCCTCACTCTCGTCTAGATTTGTCTAGGCTGAGCGAGGGGCTTCTTCCCCTTGGGAAGGGTGATCTGGATAGTGGCTGTATATAAGGCATAAAATCCCCTCCCATGGTCAGGGAGTATCATCCAAGTGCATGTGTGAGCCACTGAAACCCATATTGAGTCATCATGTCTTGGAGACTGGGGACATTACTGAGTCCGTCTGAGATAACTCAGGGCTTCTCATGGATGAAGGGTGATGGCTTGCCTCACTCTATCGGCTGCATACCCTCCATATATATCTCCTTCATGCCCTCGATGTACCACCAGCTAGTAAAGCCATCCAGAGTAAATGGTGATGATTGGGGTACGATGGATGACTTTATCTCTGACTATCCTTAGAGCTGTATTCCTCATTGGATGGAGTCATTAGTGGTGAGATGCTCTCATCGCTGCCTCCCTCCTCAGACTGAGGAGTGTGAGCAAGAATAGCCTGAGTTCGCCAAAATATAGCAGTGACTCTGGTCTGTGATTTAGCTGCCTCTAGGTTCGGGCTGACATCCAGCACCTCTAGTGACCCACTCAGTTGAGCGGCCTGCTCCTCATCCGAAGGTTCATCTCTGAGCCTCCTCTGTAAGGCCCAAATCTTGTCGTATTTGGCTTTTAGGGCCATATACATGAAATATAAACATATATGCACCCTAGTAAGCCCCACAATTCAAATTTGGAAGCACCTTTACGGGCCTAGTGGATACTATGAGCTGTATAGAGCTTTTGTAAAATAGTGTTTCAAGTAATTTTTGTTACGAGAAAAGTCTACGAGACCAGGTACGACCCATAAAGTGGTTTACGAGTCATAGACTGGATCATAGAGATTTTTAGTAAGTAATTAATTTTAGGCAGGGATTTATAAGACCTATCTACAAGACATAAAGTGTTTTACAACTCTAAAAGGTCTCATCTAATGGATACTCAGAAACATCAATGTTTTTAAATCTTGCACGTGGGACAATTACGAATCGTGGAATAATCTACGGGCCGTAAAGGCCACTAGTAAACTAGAAAATTCAGACACATGAGTTTTAGGCCCATCACACCGACCACAAAAGATATTTTTCAACACACGCTAGCATCGAAGCAAAAACACACACATTCACATGATGTCCATAACACAACCATTACCCCTGATATGTTCTACATAATACACTCCATCGATAGTGATTTAAGCATGATTTATCCTACAATTCTGACTACCTAACAAGATCATGCACCTATATCATCACCCACCAATTCACAAACACAATCATTCAATCACACATGGTGAGGGACTCAATAGGCATGAATAACTATGCAAAACATTCACACAAGGCCAAAGTGCCCAATTCCAAACTTAATCAATAATTCAACCATAGGCAACCTAATCTCAACCAACACAAATTAAATTCAAACATAGATTTTTTTATTTAAACACCATTCCTCACATAATTTCCAAATCAATCATTCAAAACAAGGCAAATAAAATGTTTTAATTTAACCAAAAACTTACCAAGATTAGTGATTAAGTTAAAGAAGATGAAGGAGGTGACTAGGCACGAAACCCTAGGCTATCAGAATCTTGCCAAAAAATAGGTGTACAATGGCAGGTGGTGATCGAAAACATAAAGGGAGGGCATTTTGGTTGGGTTAGTTTGATAATTTAGATCAATAATGGGGTCAAAATAATTTAACCCTACTATTTAAACATTGACTGGGTCAACTGAAAGTTACAGGGCCTAGACTCTAAAAAACCCTGATTACGAGCCGTAGAGTAATTTATGGATCGTAAACTATGGTTTCGTAGAACATCCAAACCTTAGTTTTCAGGACTAAGTTACACGGACCAGTCTACGAGTCGTAAAGTGTGTTACCACTTGTAGAGTTGGTCATAGAACACTCACTACTTAGAAATTTTTTTAGGAAACTTACCTGGGGTCCACGAGCCCCATTCGCAACACCTAGTTTGGTCTATGAATCATAAAAGTTGGCTAGTAGATGAGAGTGCATAATTTTTCTGCTCACTAGAAATCTCTACAAGATGGTGTACGGGTTGTAAAATAATTTATGGCCTGTAGACCTAACCGTAGACACACTTTCTCCTACTCTTCTCAACCAAAATAGCTGATTTAGTCCTGTACCTACATACTCTTCATAGAATATACTGTTACCCTATATTCAACCAGCCAAATATCCAAAATTACAATAAAATACAATAAAACAAACTACCTATAAATCTAAAAACTAAAAATAAATCTATAACTACAGTTCCTTTCGATCATTTTGGTAATACTACTTCCTCAATTCAAAGCATTTGTAGAGAATCTTGCTCCTTATGGAGTACAAGATGGAAAAGCAGGAATTGATGTGGATGACACTTAAAAGTGTTAGTTGTCCTAGCATGGTAGCTTTGCTTCTCGTAACAGCTCCAAAATTTTCAAAGGTAACACCAAGAATTCTCTCTACTTTAGCAAAGAACTTGGAGTCGCAGCCTTAGAGAAAGTTGATCGGAGTTGATCTTCTTTGAAGTCATTTGAATATTCTTTGATGCTTGAAAAATTGAGATGAGAGGTAAAGATTGTCCCACTGGGCGTGTTAGAATTTGTGGACCATAAAACTTACGTCAAAAAAATAATAATCAAGAACAAAAATATCATAACAATTATAGTATTTGATTTTAATATGTGAGTGCTACAATCTTTATAAATCCTCTTATTCATGTTTTCAACTATAAATTGAAGGGCTTTTAAGCTTGTTCTTGAACTTGTAGAGAGATTTGTGGTTTTGATGTTCTTTTCTGAATTATAAAACCCCTATTAATAGTTGTAGAATAGAGAAATTATAATAGGAAAGACTTCTCTTTAACCAATCAGATTTAAGTGATAGCATATTGGGCCATCTGAAGTGGGCTTATCATTTTGACACATAGCATGACCCTATTGGCTTCTTTGTTTGAGTTGACATGCCACATCATTTGACACGTGGAACTAAGATAGGTCTCTTGTTAGGACCATAATTTTTTTTGTATGTGAGTTAATTATGAAATTTGAGCATTTAAGGTGATACGCAAGTGTT
>DF357303.1:187190-202123 GCA_000787875.1 Solanum virginianum | reverse complement strand
TATACTACCAGAGACTATATTATTATATAGGAGAGGTCCCATTACAAATTCTAGGGCAATTTTTTTTTAACTAGAGTACTTAGAAATACAAACTTGTATATTTAGTGAATATTATATATTTAAAATAGGAGAGGTCCCATTACAAATTCAGGGTAAATTTTTTAACTTGAGTATTTAAAAACACAAACTTGTATAGTTAGTGAATACACTTAACTATCAAGGACATCCAACAGTACAATTCTTACATATTGCAAATCAAAATAATAGAGTTTATTCATTATGACGATTAGCTGTATAACTAGTGGTGACAAATGGGTTGGCTAAGTCAAATATGAATAGATTGAAAATGGACTAACATAAAATGTGTGAAAATTTGACTCACTCGTATTTTATATGTGTAATAATGAATTGGATAAAAGATGAGTTGATCCATTTCTTAGCATATTTTCATGAGTAAATGATACTTTTACTATAGAATTCAACAAATGAGTAGAACTATGTACAGTAATATGATAGCTTATTTACGAGAAATATTCTACATTGTTGTTTATCTACATTACATTTGAAGTCAAAGTAGATTTCACCGACACCCTCTTTAGACTCAAACCCCAAACTTAGGAACTGACCTTGAGATTGAAAGTACTTAGGTCTCAGATCGAGGTCAAGAATCAAGTCTTGTGTCAAGAGTAGAGTTGTGCCCCAAGTCGGGTCCTGATTGTAAGTCTCTAGTCAAACGAATGGGATCTTGGATCCTGAGTCGAGTTATGACCGGGGTTAAATCTAGTAATTTCTACGTCACAAATTTAGGACTAGGGTTAGATTTAGTAATTGGATAAGTCTAGGGTTGATTCTTAGGACAGATACAAGAGTTGGGTCCAAAATAGGATCAGGCCTGATTTCCTAGTCAGGGTTATAAATTAAGGTTCGGAGTTAGTTTTCGACTTAGCATGGCAGGGTAGGATCAAAATCTAAGTCTCAAATTGAGGCTAGGTTCCAAGTACTAGGTCGAGATCAAAAGCCACGCCTTGAATTAGGTTTGAATATCATGCTCCATGTCAAGGTCCAGTCCTAGGTTTGAGTTGAGGTCAAGGTTAGGAGTTGGGTTGGGGTCAAAGGCTCGAGCCTCAATAAAGACCATAATGGGGGTTGGCCTAAGCAGAGGGGTGGGGTGAGCAAAAGGTGGAAAATGATGTCGTATAAATGAGGAACAAGTGGTGGTTTAGGGGAGAGATGTGGGACTGAGCAGAAGGTGGGGTTGGACCTGGTTCGTGTGATGGAGTGGTAGATGAGGGGCTTAGGATCAAGGCTCGGTTACCTATGGTGTCTAGGTGGTAATTAGGTAGGTGTGGTGAGGTTGGAAGAGAAGGTTTTGAGAATGTTTTTCTATGTAGGGAAGTCATATTCTCAATTTGAAGGAAAATTAATTATTTGAAAAATATTTAAGCGAACTCAACATGAGAAAATTGAAATAATGAGTAGGTTGAAAAATATTATCATTCATACCACACACAACTTAGATGTTTTCTCAATTTCCATATTGACCTATATTTTTATGGGTCAAATATGCGGCGAGGCCTAATTTTTATACATTTAGAAAGATGGTTTTTTAAGATGCTCAACAAAAGAGTATCAGCTATGGAAACAAAATATGTGTAATCGGACCACAGTAAAAAATCAGAACTAGTAGTGCAGTCGGAGCACTTTAAACAACCAGAACTAGAAGATGACGATGGGACATACCTAAAAACCCAAGCTACTAACAAAGTTGTTATTGCAGGTACATCCAAAGCTAAGAAAGAAGCATTTACCACGGTTACAAAGAAAAATAATTATAACTTGAATAAGTTATTTGAGAAACCTTATGCCTCAACTCACTTACAAAAATCAGAATTATTCATATCACCTCAGGTACAAACTTATGCAAAATCCTTAAATCAAGAAAAGAAAACTTATAACCACATAGCCATAACCCATATTGAAAATATCAAAAAAAATCCAAAACTTACTAAATACTCAACCTATCCAAGACCCAGAACTATACAAAAACCATAAAGGATACACTACCAATAAACTACAAAATTATAACAAACTACTCGCACTACCAGGAACAAAACCAAATTTATTAGCAACTTGTTATGCATATAGACTTATTTCAACAGCTTATACTATTACTAGAGAAGAAGTTATTATGACACCAGAACTATACCAGGTTTTTATAAATTACAAGAGAATTACAAAAGGACAACTATTTTACATCAGATTTTATTCAGCACCAGTGAAAATACTATTTGATGAGATTAAATCAATTATTACCGTAATTAAAATTGGTATGACACAAGACAGATAAAATTAAAAACACCAATAATAGTAAAAGGATTCAATAATGAAGGAAGTATGATTAATTTTAAAGCAAAAGATATAAAAATACAAATATGAGATAAAATATTAAAAATAGATGAAATATACAATTATGATTTACCCACAAAAGATATGCTATTAGGATTACCTTTTCTAAAAAAATATTACCCACACATACTTACCAAAACACACTGGTGGTTAACATACCATGTAATCATAAAATAGTTTTACTTTGTTCTCCTATTTCTTTCTGCTTATCTTTTATTTCTATCGTTTCTTTATATTCTTGAATTTCTGCCATTAGTCTAATTTCTTCATCTTTTTCCTGTTGTCGCTCATATATATCTTTAATTTAAGATTTTAGGCAACAAAAAAAAATTAAAACAAAATTGAGGTTAAGGCGACTATATTTGTTGTATTCTTCTGTGCATTTAAGTTATATCAGCGAATACAATTTGCGTATATACAAAAATATAAACATTAAAAGATACAAAGAACTATCCATTCATTCTAATTTCACTTATATTCGTGCATGCATTTAGGATGTATCAACAAATACAATCTGGATATATATAAAGATATCATTTATTACTTGTATTCATTCCCCTAGTACAAAAATGGAATAAAGAGATAGAGAGGGGCAAGTATGAACCGATTGCAGCAGATTGATAAAATATGAAATCATTTTGCAAGTAATGGTATTGGATGGACTTGTGTATTTGAAAAGTGTAGTATCATATTTTTTTAGAAGAATAAAATAGAAAATAGAAGAGTTAAATGAGTATTTAAGAAAGAGATGTAAAATGGAAGCAAAGGCAGAGAAATGGGTGGGGGCTTGTAACAGACTCAATAATTGCTTTTGGTGTATGACAAAAAACAAAAGCCTTTTAGGGGGAGGGGTGGGGTGGGAACCCAATTCAAAAGCCTAGGGTTGGGGTTGGAAAGTAACTTCCACTTATCTTAATTTTTGCAAAATCACGCAATGGGATATGGATATGGGAACATCCCTCAGTGGACCTGCCCCATTCTGTCCCCAACTAGGATATATCAATAAAAATAATATATAATATTAGATTTTCGACCTAACTCAAACGTCAAAAGTTAGCTCAAATGAAGGAGGATTATCTAAGCCTTATAAATAATCCATCCATCTCATTAATTACCAATATGAAACTTTTTTCATTCTTCAATATTCCATCTCACGCTCAATGTTTAGCATGTGATGTGTGGGCAATTTTAATTTTTTGGAGACTCAACATTGCGTGAGATGGATCCTGCTCTGATACCATGTAAAATTGGATCTTGAGACTAACTCACACCCCAAAAGCTAGCTCAAAGGAAGAAGGATTGTCCAAGCTTTATAAATAGTTCATCCATCTCATTAACCACCAATGTGAAACTTTTTTTATTCTTCATATTTTCTCCACTTTCAATGTATTTATTGTACTTTTTAAAATTCATTTCATAAGAGTTGTCTCTTTTCTTTTTATCAGTTTTTCAATTAAGATTTGGTTATTGGATGTAACATCTTAATTATTTAAATGACTATTTAGTGTATACCTTTTAAAAATTAAGCATACATTTCGAGCGTGAAATATGAGTAATATTGAAATGCAATGACAATACTTTATACAAAGTGGTTCATCATTCGTAGGTATATAGCTAGGGAGACAATCAGATCAAGTGAGTCTATGTATATATTGGGTAATTTATTTTAGAGGGAAAAGTTTGTTTGGATGCTTTCAAAATGTAAACCCTTTAAATGTCAACCTTATGAAAAATCTAAAAGTCAATTGCTTTAGCTAACCATTACCTCTCTTTTTTTTCCACTCTAATTGGATCCTTTTGGGTGAAGGGATGGTGGTGGAAAACACTTCTACGAAGGTAGGCCGTCTCACTAAATTTGAAAGTCTAATCTTTTTACATGTATCACTCTTGCAGTCTCACTAAATTTGAAAGTCTAAAGTTAAATTACATAGAACGATCTTATTTTTTTAATTAACATATATAAGTTGAGTAATTATAATATATTCAATATAATAAGACAAATGAGATCTGGAGAGGTAAGATGTACACGAATATTATGAAATAAAAATATAAACAATGTAAATTTTCAATAAAAAATATATAATCTAAAGTTAGAAAAATAAAAACTTGACCCAAAATTTTTAAAAATTTATATAATGATATCAAAATAGTGTTGCGTAAATTTGATCTATTGATAATAATATTAAAATAGTGTTACTTTCTTGGATTTGTGATAAATGGATATAACTTTGACATGTCACTCAATTCTACAAAATAATATTCACACGTGATTTTAGTAGTGTGACTTAGCAATCAAATTATATTTTTAAAAGAAGATGCCAAAGATAAGATTTATTATAAACTCGAGAAAATTATGAGAGTACTATTGTATCCCTCAACCATAAAATTAACAAAACATTCCAGTTATTATAATTAATTGCATATTCACTACATACTCTTTACATCAGACATGTCAAGCTCAAATTTTTTTTACTTTTAAATTTGTCGGAACTCCAATTACATATAAGATAGTGGCAAAATCAAAATTTTTACTAAGAAATATCAAGATATAAAAAAATAGCCACATTTAAAAGATACAAGAAGTCAAAATATATATGTACTAAAACACTTGCTAGTATACGAAGGTTTCGCTACTGATGGGAGAAGGGTTGTAAATCTATCAACTACAATAGTGTTGCAATCTAATAATTCTTCTTTTTTACCAAACTTGAATATTTTCTAATTGAGCGAAAAACCCAAAATTCTAGAGCGTGTTATATTAGCCTTCCCTTGAGCCGCCCCTGCCATTGCTATTTCCCTCTTTTCAGCAGCCACCGCCCGTCCAGCAGCTCCGCCACCTGAAGCTCGAGTTTTTACCCGAAGTTTCTTTGCAGACCCTCTTATTGTCCCCTTCGGCAATGGCCACAGCAAATATAAGGGATATTTTGACTTGTTTCAGTCCGTCTTTGGACTTCTTTGCTATAAGTTGGCCCCTTCGGCAATGGGCGCAGCAAATATAAGGGATATTTTGACTTGTTTCAGTCCGTCTTTGGACTTCTTTGCTATAAGTTCTGGTGATGGCCGTATCAAGGTATAGTCTCTAATTATTTGTAGTTTTATTGGAATTTTATTTCAAGGTTCATAAGCATACCATTTGGGCATCTTTTTTTTTTTTCCAGATATGGGATACTGTGAAGGGTCAGGTACAGACTGAGTTTGCAGATATTGTGTCAACGGAGACAGAAAGCTTGTTTAATAAGCCAGGAGGTCATCTTTCAATGGATTATACTTGCATGAAGTGGTTATCATGTGACAGAAAGGTGCAATTCCGTGTGAGAAAAAACAGGGAATTATTTTGTTCAACTCTTTTTTTTTAACTAAAGCTATTTTTACTGGTTGATCAGAAAAAAAGGAAGCTTGGGACTTCATTATTGGTCTTAGGTACAGGCAGTGGTGATGTTTTGGCTCTAGACGTATCTGCAGGTCATCTGAAATGGAGATTTTGTGATTGCCATCCTGGGTGAGTTTTTCGCTAAAATCATAACTAAAATTATCTCGACTAACAGAAAGAATGGTATATTTACTGTGAAGCTTTCTTTTATGTTCTCCTGCGTACTATGTGTTGGACAATGGACATAGAATCCGTCAATTATATAAATCCTTCAAGGCGAGGTGTAGGACACATTATGAAGAAAATGTAAAATAGCTTTAGATTGTAATTCGGCAAGTATAAATATAGAGGCCCAGAGTTTGATGTCTGTCTAACACATTTGTCCAGCTTTGAAAAAGGGAGATGTCGGATGATCTTTTGTCTGTTGTGCTATTTGTGATGAAAATAATTTTTAACCACACCCTTCGGCGAAGCTCAGATGGTTTGGCTTGGGACTTCTATAGTGGAGGTCTCAAGTTTGAACCATTGCTTGTGACAACGGGGAATCAACTTTCTGAGTCGAGCTGGTCACAAGGGGCTTGCCTAGTGGGGTTTACCTCTCCTATGTCGTTCGCGAGCTATTGGAGCAGGGTTTACCCTGTGCCTGCATGTTCTCTTGTCAACAAATAAATAAATAAATTTTTTAACCCCACGTTTTGCACTTCTTTTTCCCCAGTTGTCATTAGTTGCTCAGGTTTTTGTGTCCTAAAGTTGTAAAGTCAAGCAGAGCTCTTTGTGATAAAGTTACTCTCTGAAGTAGTAATGACTTGTAGATCATGCCACTTGTACTGTCTCCATCTTGGAGCTTGTCTCTGTTCTTTTTACATGTATCACTCTTGCAGTTGAAAGGTGCATTTCTCTATATTATTTTATGGGATATTATCATATAATAAGATGCTGATATGACATATCTCTCCTGCTTTTATTGAAACTTTGTATGTCAATGAGCAGCGGTGTCAATGCCATCTCATTCCCTTCACATGGTTCATTCATTTACACGGCTGGTGCTGATGGACTAGTTTGCAAAATTGACTCCATGTCAGGGGATTTACTTCATAAGTTTAAAGCTTCCACTAAAGCAATATCATCTTTATCCATTTCATCAGGTTTGTATCTGTGAATGTTCATTGTTTTCAATGATGGCTACACTTCAATTATCTTGCGGTTTAGTCAATCTGGATTAGTAACTGAAAGAGTGGTCATTTACTGACATATGAAACAAGAGGACATATTTATGCATGCACAAAAGCGATTAATTGTGCTGGTGCATCTTTTATCCCTTGTCATTTTTTAGTGCAAAATGGGTTACTCCCAACAATCATAAAAGATTCTCTGAGCTACGAGTTATCAAGATTCTTCTAGTGTCATATTTAGATCACTATACATCCTGGATAATGTAGTTGCTCCAGTTATGTCCTCCTTCCTCATCTATCTCGTGTTTCCAATAGTTGCTTTCTTGTAGCAACCAATGTTCTATGCTTAATTTGGTTTCCTCTTGTGGCTTATGTCTAGCCAGATGGGAAAATGTTAGCAACAGCAACTTCTCAGTTGAAAATTTTCAATTGCTTGGATGACAAAAAGCTCGAGAAATTTTCAGGCCATCCTGTGAGTGTTATGATTTTTCCTTTTATTTTTCATATGCTTACTTTTTGATGGATTTTTTTCGTGGTTAAGTAAAGTTAATAGAGATTGTAGAATCCTTCTATTACAATTCTTGGGAGTCACCTTATTTCTTTTCTCCGTTTTGTATTAGGGGGCTGTCACATGTATGGTTTTCTCCGATGATGGGAGACATGTTCTTTCTTCTGCTGTTGGTGACCGACATGTAGCCGTTTGGAAGTTAGATGGTAGCAAAAAGAAATCAGCTTGCTGCTTGCTTGCAATGGATCACCCGGCTGTCTTTTTGGATAGCTACAACATTAAATCTGGAGCTGAAAATGATGCAGGCTTAGGAGTTTTGGCCATTTCAGAAATTGGTGTTTGCTATTTTTGGCATGGAATGAGCTTTGAGGAATTGCACAATAGGCAGCCAACAAAGATATGCGCATCTTTAGATGAGAAAATACTGAAGAAACATAAAGAAGCTGTGCATTGTGTTTTTTCAGCAAAATTGCAATCTATTGGCATATCTGGTTCCGGCCATTTGTTCGTTGCATATGGCTTGTTGATAAAACCATCATTTGACAAAGTTATGGTGCAGCCTGGGGAGGATATCCGATTAAAAAGTTCGCTTGACGGGATCCTTCTACCCTTTAGTCAATCTCACAAATCTAAACAAGCATCCAACACCCAGTGTCAGGGTATCATTCTCTCCTTCTTCCTTTGCACTTGTCTCCCATGTCTTCTTTAATTTTTATGTTGAAACATATAATTATCAAATCCCGTTGTTGATAATCAAACTGCGTTAAATAGGTATGAATTGCCATTGACATATTTGGCATGGTGATGTAAATGTTTCGGGAATATTGTGCTCTTGTATCAGGAAATTTGCTGTTCCCTTCCAAATTTTAATGCATTTTTCATTTCTTTCCATGTGGCTAATTTTCACTTGTTCTTTTTTCTCTTAACTTATTCTCCAGATTAGAGAATTTCAACCTCCTAATCTATGGCCCTATATGTGGTGGAGCCCAATGTATCCTTGTGAATGGCCCATCTAAATTTTATTAGTTGAAAATGTGTTGGATGAAAGTAGGTCCAATACACCTCTGCGCTCTTGTTTCTAGTTCCTTTTTGTGTTCCTGGCCCATCTAATGCAATCTTATGCCATATTGCTTGCAAAAGAAAATTGTCCCAAGCCTTGAGATGTCAGTCATCCTGTCCCATTCTGTACCTTTAATATCTTTCCTCCTTTGTAATCTTTAAGCCATGTGTTTGATTTTGGCATTCAAGTTAATATGCATAAGTGTGAGGTGATGTTTGTGATGTTTCAGCATAATTTTACCGAGACAGAGTTACGGAGTTGCATTAATAAATGGTAATTGCAACATGTATACCTTTTTGACTATCTATTTCTTTAGGAAGGAAAAAGTGATATTTGCTTTCAGTTTAAAGGTTTAAGAATCACAAAGATTTAAATGTGATGCTCAATTTGAAATTGACCACGGGTGTGTCCTCACATTTTCTTTTCTTTCTTTTTTTTCATTCAACAGTTACTGCTCTTGATCGTGCAAATGCAGAGGGTGCGTTACTTCCTTTGCCTATGATTCTTGATCAGGTTGGCGTGGAGACTGGAAGTAAGCCCACAGTTAGCAAAGGTATGACCTAAAGCCCCCAATGTGATATCTTGGTTTTGTTGGCACCCTTTTTTTTTCTTTTTTGCGTCTGTGCAATATGTTAACACCTTTTTCGAATGTGGTTATGTCTCAATGTGATTTCTTGGTCTTGTTGGCATTCCCTAAGATTTTTTTTCTTTTTTGTTTCTTTGCAATATGTTATCACCTTTTTGTTTTATGGTTATATATGTTGATTTCAAATCTCATTGCCATTTCCTGAGAGGACTAAAGCATCTTGAGATTGATTGTCGATTTTGTGCTGTCTATAACTGGTTATTCCATACCGGAATTGTAGTTTGAATTCCAAACAACAACAATATACCCCTACCTTTGTGGGGCACTCGAATTGTAGGTTGAAGCAAACAGAACTCATTTGAGATTCTCTACTGCTTCCAGATCCCTGCGTTATTCGGGTTAATTGTCGTTTGGAGACTATCCATGATCTGACTATAGTGCTTTTGCGCCTGAATATTTTAATGTTCAACTCAAATGTGTGAGAGGAGCTTTCTTATTTTTTTCATCAGTACTTTATGACTAGAAGAGTAAGTTATGTGACCTAAGATGAGATTTTGTTAGAACTTGAGAAAGTTTTCTGTCACTTGCTATAGTTCTCTTGTTATGATTTTATGGACTGTTAGAACATTGTCTCAATTAATTTTTCGGTGTTTGTCCTTTTCTCTCCAAAATACAATAAAAGATGTCATGTAAATGCTTACTTCAACATGGAAGCTATTTCTTTACTGCTATTTACAGATGTTATTGGTAAACATGGACAAGATGAGGTCACAATTTGCATGGAGGACCAGCTAAGATCCTTGGGTATAATTAGCAGTGACTATGATCTCTTGCCTACCTCAATTCTTGATGATAAGATTTTGAAAAGAATAAGTGCTGATGCTAGTGTACAACAAAAGAAGGTCCGTATCTCTTGAAATGTTGAGGATACTTTTGGGTTTGATTTGGTCGCTCTTTATGTTACAATATCTGGAATAATTTGTTTTTAACTGTATTCGTTCAACACAGATGAAAGCAGTAGTTTTATCCATGGAACCACGTGATGCTTACAACTTTTTGATAGCTTTGGTGGCTGCATGGCAGTCCAGGTGGGATCTTCAAACCCTTTTGAAGAGATTGCACCCTTTGACTTCATATTGTACCTTAAGAGTGGATATGCCCTGTGTACCCGCACTTTAGGGAGAAAAGAAAGGGAAATCATGAACTACATTTCATGTGATGTAGTACACTATAAGAGAGTTAAGAGTGCTGTGGTGGACACAAATCTAAAATAACCTTAAGGAAAGGGCTTATATAAAATAAAGAGCAATTTAAGACAAGTTACATGCATACTGAGAATGCTCATTGAATGAGCATTCTCAACAAGAGCTGTGATTAAATCTGTATATCAATACTGATTGGATCCGAACTCTTGGAATTTGAATAACTTCGGCAGCAGATCGTGTAATCTTGGTGATCTTCTTTATCTAATGGATGGGGAGAAATGGCTTGGCGGTGTGTTAACGAATTGGTCTACTACAGAAACGAGTCTTCATAAGTTACGGGACTTGAGAATGGAATAAAACAGGGAGATGTCTCCTGAAAAGAGATGCAGCTATGCTGAAAAGAATATTATCTCACTTGCATGCAGTACAAAAGTTGGCAATCCTTTTTGAATGAAGTCCCTAAAACAATTGCCTGGTTAAATTCTTGGTGTTAAAATTGATTCCTCTGAATGTTCTGGACATAAATCATTTGAATTTAAGATAGAATTGGATGTTTTTAAACTATTTGGAAATACTATCAGCAAATAGCCCCACAACTTTGATCTGGTGGTAAGTGTGCAATGCGTGATGTGTAATTAGGCGCTTATCACGTGCTTTAACCCGGCTCTAACAAAAGCCTAGTGTTTAAGTGCAGGAGAGTAGATGGGTAGGCCCAATATTCACTGAGTTTCGAACAGTTTGCACCTGCCTCGGGGTTTTCTCGGTTGGTCAAGACTTCGGAATTCATATTGGAAAAATCAATCCTCCTGTGAAAGTCTCTAAAAAATATCTACTTTTTTCTTTATGGACATGGCGAAACACAATGTTGCAGAAGTAATCATTGGCCCAATTTAAGATATAGATTTGGTGATTCATATCAGAATTTTGCACTCCTGTAACTATTCTCTTTTGGTTTTGCTTGTATTTTCTTTTTTGCAGATCAAGTTTGGGAACACATGTTCTTCCATGGATATGTTGTATATTGGTGAACCACAATGAGTTTGTTACATTGCAGGAACCACTGATGTGTCTTCTGGATTCCATGAACAAGGTAGAATATGCTGCTACAGTGTTACTGTTGCTGTGAAATTATGGGATTACTTTTAGGGTCGCCAAGTTTCGAACTTGTTTTTGATTGATCTTTTTGATAAATTACTTCGTTTTGGTTTCCCAAGTTAATGTGATGATTGTTATTGTGTGGTATGTTCTGGAGGAGGCAGTGTTGTTAGAAACAAGTGTTTCATCGCTTAAAGCAACAAAGTGCGGCGAAGGTATGCCGTTTTTTGACTGTAAAGCAAGGCGAGTTGAAGGAAGCGGTTGCTTTAGTCGAAGAAGCGAAAAGTGACAAAATCAGTTTTATCAAAAGTGAAAAGCACAAAAAAGCTCTAAGATCCATTGGGGCTTTAAGCGCAAAGCGGAATTGAAGTGTGAGCTTTAATTGAAAAAGGCGCAAATGGAGAAACAAACTACGAACGTATCTGTTTGGTCCAAGTTTCACAATTGTGGGGTCTGTGGATGGTAGAATGTATGGACAAAGACTTTGCCACTAGGTTATGACGAGGTGATAGAGGTTGTTTCCTGGGTCGCCTCTTCATGAGAAACTCACTGGGCAGGATAAACTAGTTTTAGGAGCTTTTATGATGTTATTGAAAGTGCGACTATTAAGCGAGGCAAAGCGCTTGACAGTATTTTGATCCTGACTTCAGGTCTTAAGCATGCTTTAAGTGCGCTTTTGACAATACATAGTATAAAGACATGAAAGGTTTCCTAGCTAGCTTAGTCTATTCCACGGCTAGTTAGTTAAGGCTAACCCTACTAACCTATTAGCTTTCTTCTGTAGGTTTGTGGCCTGTATTCTTTTCTAAATTCGTAGTGTCATGTCTTCTGTGAGATCAATTTTGGTTATATCTTGTGTAGAGTCAGCTCTCTGTATTAGTTGTTCGGTCTACCTTTGCTTTGTTTGTCTCACTCGTTTCAACCTCTCGCACTTCGTATGGGTATGGGATTGATACTTGTTCTCTTCACTTGTCCAAATTTTGGGACTCTCGTTTGCCTCATGTTGTCGGCCATAGGGGCCATCTCTAGACTTCTCCCGAATGGTCTTTTTGTTAATCTTATCACTCCTGGTATGTCGACACATTGATCTGAACATTGTGATCTCCTTGTATCTAGGATCTTTTGAACATGTGAGTTTTTTTCCTTGTCTCTCACTAGGATTCTCTATCTTAAAAAGACGGTCTAATTTTCTTCTTGTAAAAGTCACCTTTGAGTTTAGGTTTTCTCTTCTTGTCTCATAATTTAGACAACTCTTTTTTTTGATCTTTGGCTTATTTAAGTTACGCATTCCTATCCCCTGGTATCCACGTACCTGTATGGAGTAACATTTTATATTGTAGATTTACCTATATCTCTAGATCCATATCCACATTGGATCCCCGCATGCACACTTGAGTCCGAGCAACTTAGGCTTGTGGTAAAAATTGTGATAATGGCAGGACTATTATGTTCCTCATCTATATTACAGGACTTGAGGTGAGTATTGGATTGAGCCATTGAAGTATAAACGAGGAACAACATGATCATGGTCGCCAGGGTTTACAAGGATGTGATCTATTAATCAAGTGGGTGCAAAACCTAGCGACCAGGTTCAATTTCCAGTAGAGGCAGATACTTGAAGTAATATTTTTCCATAGATTTGCTTTCAAAAACTTTACATAGTATTTGGAGGTGATTTTAGTAACTATTTGTTTATCTATCTAATTGGCTCATTATTTCAACTTCAAACTTGAAATATGAAACTTAAAGCTCGAAAAATAGGTTTTAGGAGTTCTAATTAGTTGTTTCAATTGAAACTTGAAATATGAAACTTGATGCTCGAAAAATGGGTTTTAGAAGTTCTACTTTTTTTTTTTCCAAGTTTTCCTGCATAAGGCTTCAACTGTGCTTTCATGTCCAAACACAACTTCAACATTCAAATATCCTTTTCAACTTAATTTCAAATCTCTCTCTTTCAAATATCAACCAATTCATGTCCAAATGCCTGCTAAGTGATTTCGTTCCATCTGTGTCTAAGACCGGTTGGATAATGTGGCCTGGTACCTCTACATGGGTGGTGAAAGTAGTAGGTACCTTGTGGTATAGTGAGTCCACCAGCCAGCCTACCATTATTTTTTTTTCCCAAAAAAAAACTAAACTGCTCACAGCCATGTCACCCATCGGTGTATCCAGGTAAACAGAGTCCGTGTATGATGTAACATACTTCCTTATGGAGTGCCATTGTTTTTCGGATACTGCAGTTTGTTTTAGTATGGAAAACCTGCCTATTTGTTGCAAGGAACCATATTTCTATATTGATTTTTGGAAAAAGTGCTTTTGTAAGTCGATTACTTTACCTGCATTTGGTAATTTAAGTGGAAGATTCATATTTGCAGTCATCTTAAAAAGCTCCTTCCTTACTCTACAAGGGTGGTTGGTGGAGTCATCAGAAGTGTATTGTAGTGGCCTTTGAGCATCTAACTTGGGGCTCATTAGGTGAACAATCACATTTATCGTTCTGGACTTGTAAAGTTTGCAACTGAATTAGCTTTGTAGAAGACTGCAAGAAGATTAGTAGTCATGAGACTTTATTGAAGTTTGATACCTAGCAAGAAGAAAAGTGGGAGTATGCTACAGTATGCATAATTTGTTTCATAGCTTAATACGAGATTAGTTGGGGTTATCTATATAAATAATCCATTAAATTTCATTTGGACCTGTTCCGTTCCAATATTCATTGGTTGGGTTCTCATTTGTTTGGTAACCGAAGTCGATATCTGATTATAATTGGTTAGTTAACGTATCTTGAGGGTTAGAACCTGCCTTTTTGGATTGGCTTTTGGCTTATGACTTTTAAGCCAAAAGCCATAAATTAGGATTTCTAACTAGTTGCTTTTGGCTTATTTTTGTTGTTTGTCCTTTAAAGAAGTGCTTATATGCACTTTTTAATTTTATCCACACACTTCAAAACTGCTTAAAAGCTATTTTAGGTTAAAAACACCTAAAATGAGTCAATCCAAACGGGCACTTAGTCAATTTCCTATTACTTTACTTTTTTCGACTCCTTTGATGAAGTACTGGCACTAATGTCTGTTTGTAGGCATATTCATTTCTATGGAGCCGCAATGAACAGAGTACTAAATCCCACCATCATGGTATTATGCTTTATAGGTGTCACATTTTCTGTCACTTCCTAAAGATTGAGTCTTCAATTGACCTCTGCTTCTGGAACAATAGGACTGATCAACCCCTGTTTCCCAAATGTTTCGAAGAATTTGTCACCATAATTAGTTGTCTCTCCGTATTTGTTGATCTTCTTATTTGTTCATGATGACAAAAAACTCACTATTGCTCTGTTGTTAGAGATTGAAAAACATTGTTGTTTTTGTTTCTTCAGCTTACCAAGTCAAAGATGGTAGCGCTCAACTCATTATTGCAGTTATCTGGCCGTTTGCAACTCGTAATGGCACAGGTTGGTTACTTCAATAGTAAAAGAAACTTAGTCCATTACATTTATTTGCATGAACCCTTAACTCTTACTTTTTATCAGCT
>DF357303.1:158904-187184 GCA_000787875.1 Solanum virginianum | reverse complement strand
AAAATGAGCAGTGGCGGGGATGACTAGGACTTTTTGGAAAGTCCCATTTAAGTCTGTTTTCAATATATGAATTGCGAACCATCAAGTTCTATACTAGGTGTTCATGGATATTGAAAATCTTACACGGTTTTTAGTGTTTGAAGGGGAGAGAGAGGGACCCTTTAGTAGCTTTGTAATGCTAACATTATCATAAATTTTTGTTAACGTAGAGTTTATATAAATCACATAGTGTAAAGAGTTAATTTATCTTTTTTTCACCACCCTTTTTTTAATTTACAAAAATTCTTTAAAAAATATGGCAATTTGGATATATTAATTCAGTTTCAGATACAAAAATTAGAATTTTTAAGTATTAGGTAACATTTATAGCATGATTTATTGAATATACAGATAATTTAAGAATTAAAATTAATATATTCGAATTATTGAATTAAAATAATAAAAAACGTTATAAATAAATGAGTGTAATTAAGTAATCATTTTTTTAAAAGGTGTAAAACAATAGACAACTAATATGAAAAGGGGGAGTATTGTCTTAGCATGTGATTAATCAAGTTTAGCAGTATTAAAATAAACAATTAAACAGATAATTAAGTCGTACTAATAAACACTAAGTACGGATTTGACCTTAATTATCAGACAAAACACTTTGATAAGTTCTAGATAACGCACGTATCATAATTAAGTACAACATATGTCACGGATCCATGTTTCCTTGTATTTTTCCTTAATGTCAGATGTCAAAAATAGTTTATTTGTTGTTTATGGGAAATTACCCTTCACCAAAATAAAATAAATCAGATTAATTTTGTAGTTATTATTACTACGCTAAGAATATTGTCGACCAGATCTAGTCTAATTATTATTAATCTATATGGTGTGTTTGATGATCTGAATATACCTAAGTTTTTCTTGGAAAAATTATTCAACTTTGCAGATAATGTTTGGCATGGATTGAATTGGATCCATGTGTATTATTCTTTAATCCATTCAGTCATCTCTCTATGTTACTATGTTGCTTACTAGCTATGAATTTAGTAGAATCGAATACACTTTTTCTAATAGAATATTTTGTAACTATTTTGTTCTAAGCTGATAATTTCAAATAAAAAATAATTTTAATTTTAAAAATGTAAGAAAATATAGAGGAACAATGCAGTGGAATAGTAAATCAATATACCTACGGCTATTGTTAGCGATATAGTTGGAATCGTCGTCGTCTGTTTTTCACCTTCCGATAAGTCTTTTAAGCACTCCAACCTCACTCAAGAAGTATGCATAATTTGTTTCATAGCTTAATACGAGATTAGTTGGGGTTATCTGGGCTTTAAGCGCAAAGCGGAATTAAAGTGTGAGCTTTAATTGAAAAAGGCGCAAGTTTGTGCTTATGGACATTTAACCAAATATATTCCTATTTATAATTATTCTCCATTAAGTATAGTAGTGGAAAGTTAGTGGAAGTAGTTAAATAGTAGCGGAGCAGTGGAGGAGTCGTGGATGTAGTTGTAAGTAATAACTTTCGTGGGTAGTAAATATAGTTATAGTTGCAACTTCCATGGAAGTTAAGACAGATCACATCCATGGAGGTTATGGAAGTTATGAACCACAATTCATGAAAGTTATGGCTAACATTTCAACCAAAAAAAAATAAAATACATTCATCAAATTTTAAAAGAAATTTTGATATATTTGACATACTTTAATTTAAAATCAAAATATTCAATTCAAATATTTTTTTTTAATTTACTGAACTCCATGCTATAAGTCAAAATGGAACAAACAAATCAAATGCGGGATGAAAAATTATTAGACCTTATTATTTGGTTTAAAACAAGTTATGTTGATATCAGTTATATTGAGATTATTTCTTATTAATTATTTAATTTATTGTGTTGAGATTAACATACATTACGTAATTTCTAAGAATTATTACTTATTTAATTTATTGTGTTAAGATTAACATGCATTACCTAATTTCTAAGAAAAATTCGTCTGCCAACGTAGACAATAGTTGTACATTTGTCATTTTTATTTATAGCTTTAAGTTTTGAAATACATGTCATATGTTAGTTCATAAAATAATTAATTAATGAACATATTACATTTTCTTCACCTAGTTTATATGCTTCGAATAGACTCAATTGATGAATCACAAAATTGATGGGATATAATATAATATTTTATGGTATAATTTTAGGTAAATATTATGTTGAAACTATTACAACTACCTTTCAACCCTCCCATAAAATGTTGTGACTTTTGGATAATTTTATTAAGAAAAAAATTATCTAATGTAATTGACATGCTTCATAATTATATTTTATAGGCATTACTTTTGAATGATTCTAAAAAATAGAAGTATTTTTTCATACTTATCCTAAAAAACTGTGCCTCCTTAAGTTGTAGGCACAATCTTTAATTTTTATATGTGTGAGTATATTGTGTATATGCTATAATATTTTGGTGTATATACATTTTTTTTGTGTGTATATACACATTAATATTGTATGTGTGCGCACTTGTTCAAAATCGAATCAAAATCGATAACTCAAACGTCAAAAAAGTTATTGATTTAGCAATCTTAGTAACGATTTTAATTTTTTTCATTATTGGTTATCGATTTTTAATAGTTTTAGGTTTTTTCTTAAGGGGTTACCCGATAGTAAATTAAATAATTATATTTGTATCATTTAATATAAAAAGTCTTTCATAGTTTCATACTTTTATTTTTATCTGTCTCAGACTCTCAGTTATTCTACAATGTGTTAGTATTTGCTTCTAAGCAAGGTAATTTGTCAACTCATGTGTATGATCCGTTTAATTTGTTATCTTGTTTCTAAGTAATTAATTTTGAATAAAATTTTTTTATGTATATTTTAAGTCTCGGTGTGTGTGTGGGGGGGGGGGATTAAACTTTTGATTTTCTTCCACAGGCCAAATCCCACATGTGCATTGCTTCCATTAGTAGTACATTTTTTTTGGTCTAATTGTACTAATAAATTTTATTTTCAAGTACTTATGAGTACCTACTGTATGTTTTTGGTGAAAAATTAAATATGTTTTAGTGCACCTAAAATTAGGTATAATATTTATTGAAGGATCTTGTTAGGTTCATTTTAATTCTGATGAATTAGGGTTGTCCATAGTCTACCAATTTATAGGCATGATGTGTATTGGACTATTGGTCTTGTGTAACTGACAATATTTTACAAATATCTCAGTTGATACGAGATCTAAACCACTCTGAACGAATAGCTCGAAGAAAAAAAAAATCTTTATATGTAAAATTGACTACAGTAATATTAACCTTTTACACCATAAAACATGTAGAAGGATGACATTTATTTCATCCCGAGTCGAATCGTGAGCAAGGAAACTTCTGAAAGTTTTCTTCCTCGTGTATTTCAGTCATATGAGAATATATATAAATATATATTGATCATCAAGAATGGTAATATCTAACGAGATGAATTTATTTATTAACCTTGATTGTATGGGATTTCACCCATCTCTTAAATAAGGATTTACAACAAAGATGGACTTTTTTCGTGTCGAACTGGCTGATAATGATGAGCATTTGACAGGAATAAAAAATATTAAGTCAACAATAAAATTTATATTATTTGAATTATTTAAAAGTAAATTATACTGTATTTTTGAAGGAGAGGAGTCAAAATGAGTTTAAATACAGATAACTCGTCCAATTTGATTTTTATTTCAACTCATTCTAATATACTCAATTTCAATCCATTTCACAACTCTTACTCGAACCAAATTTAATAAATCTTTTAAAAAAATTATAATTATAATATTCACTTTATTAAATATTAAAGATGTGGATCCAAACCCTCCAAAAAAAAAAAAGATCACAAACTTTTTTTTAGTAAAATAAATTATAAAACAAACAAACAAGAAAACTAACTTGGTGTTATATGGGGTTCAATGTATCCTACCTCCCAAACCACCACACAATATGAGATAGGAATTAAGATGAGGAGTGAGGACCAATCACCAACCAAAAGAATCATTTTCAATTTGTTTTCTAGCTATATTATTTATTTATTTTCAGTTGATATTTTTATGGTGGTTGGTTTTGTCATATTTAGTTTATTCTGTTGATGGGTTGTTGAGACGAGGGTTTCAGGAAACAGTCTCTCTACTTCTATGAGGTAGTGGTAAGGTCTGTGTACATTTTACCCTCCTCAAACCTCACTTATGGGATTACATTGGGTATGTTATTGTTGTTATTATATTTTTATGATGGTTGGTTTGATTATTATTATTATTAATTAACAATAAATTTGTTGTGTCCATTGCAAAAGTACTTTCCCGTATTAAGATGCACTACGGTTTTGTTCGATCAATAAAAACATAAAATAAATAAAATAAAAAATTAAGAAGTACTGAAAAATGGTGGACCATTCTATTGATTTTTAGACATTTGCATCCCCACGTACTTTTCTTTGAATTTTATAGTCAAAGACAAGTACTGGAAAACTGTTTTTTATGAAGACAAATTTGTAGCAAACGTACTAAAATGTCAATTATTCACATATGTGTCAAAATTCATGGTAGTGCTTTTTCTAATTGAGAGGGGAAAATATATCGCATATAGTTACTTAAAAGTATTTTAATTATGTTTTATAACTATTATTTGGATCATTATATTTTGTAATTATAGCTATATCAGTATTTGTATGTTTCGCTATATAATTTGTGGAGCGTTTATATAATTTGCTATACAATTCGCAGTTTTGTATAACATTTGTATATTTTGCTATACAATTCACTCACAACGTTTGTATAATTTGTTATACAATGTGCAGTATTTATATATTTCGCTATACAATTCGCGCAACGTTTCTATGATTCGCTATACAATTTACAATTTTTATATATATACAATATTTATATATTTCACTATACACTTCGACCACAATATTTATATATTTCGTTATTCAATTCTGCAGGTTTCGTATAATTCGACATACAATTCACAATGTTTGTACATTTAATACAATTCGCTATATAATTCACTATATAAATTCAAACTGTGATTATACAAAAATATTAGTCGTACCCCGTAATTATTTCAAACTATAGCTATATTAGTTAATTAACTAATACAGGTTTGCTTATCTGCATAATTTTCAAAAAAATATGAATTTAACTCGTATATATTATCTGTTTAATTTTTTTTTTTTGAGTTTTATCAAATTAATTTTACCCATAAACATTCTTTAGGTTACCTAAAGAATTGTTTCTGAATAGCATTGTTTCTGAATATTTTGCTACAAGACTTTTTTTTTTAAATTTTTTTGGTTTTCCACTCAATATCCGAAACTCATGGAACCTCGACTAAATTCAAATTGCCCACTGCAGGGTTCACTAAAAACTCCACAAGTGACATAACTAGTCAAATCACTATGATTTGAATTATAGTAAATAACTTTTTTTTTTTAATCATTCATGCAAATATATTCCAGGTTAGACAACTTTGATATTGCAAATAATTATAGCCTATTAATTTCATAAATATGTTAGGGTGTATACTCACATGCTAATTCAATCCTAAGTCTATTTTGTATAACTAATCACTAAGAATTCTCTATTAGGGACGTCAAACTTAAGTCTAACTCGTCCAACTCATTAAAGTTTGGACGGGTTAATAATTCGTTAAATTATTAGCTTAATTAATTTCAATCCAATCCATTTAAAGTTGGATTGATATGCAATTCGAATTGACTCAAAAGAGATCTTGTCAAAATATGTTTAAATCATTTTTTTTAATTTGATATATTTTATACGGCAACAATAAAGAAAAATGTAATTTAATTAAGTACTAAAATAACGAAAACGAACAAATAAAATAAGTAAAACTTAGTAAAAGTTGGGTTGGTTGGGTCTTAGCCCTCTCTCTATCCGATTACTCAATCTGTTTTGATCCAACTTGTTTTGATCCAAGCAAATTCAAGTTGGGTCTTGACCTATTATAACCCGCTTGTCACTCCTATTCTCGATTAGTTCATTTTTATAGGATCAAATCTCCATTTACATCATTTTGTATCGTAATTTGATATATGAGATACATGGATCGAAAAAAAAGTAATTTTTTAATTTATCACTATCACTATCAACTATTCTAGATTATAGTTGTTATCTTCCACTAGTATAGATTTCAGATAGATTTACCTACCAAAATTTAGGTAGATGTGTAAAAAATTAAAAATTTCTCAATTTTTATCACTATATAACATTAGGGATAAATTTTACGATTTAATCATAAAATTTACACTATCAGCTAGAGAATTTATCTGTGATCTCTAGATAAAAGACTTTTAGTTAATTGAATAGCTAAATGAAATTTTATGCGTAGTTATAATAGGAGTATGCATTAGTCGGTTCAATTTATCGGTTTTTTATTTTTAAATATACTAAATCAATAAGATATTTTTTATCGATTTTTTGTCCTTAACAATTCGATTTTCAGTTTTCCCTATAAGAAAATACTCATAAAATAAATATATGACTTCTCTAACAATTTGACGCAATACGATGAGATACAGTAAAACAAACAAACCAATTAAGCACCTAAATTAAATAATATATAATATTTGACCTCATATTCTAATTTATTTTGTAACAGAAGGGTTACACATTGAAAACTAAGCAAATAAATGACTTACAAGTATCGATTTAGTATCAAGTGATGTTAAATTATTTACATCTAATATTTATAAAGGGATAAAATATTAAATTATTATAGTCTTACTGGGTTATCGATTTACCCAATAATCCAATACTAAAAATTGAAATCAAACCGATAACTCGATAATTTTTTTTATAAAACTATTAAAAAATCATTAACCCAATAATCCAATAACAATAAATTGATAATATTTTTTTCGATTCGATTCTATTCTATAATATTGGCGGATTCCATTTTTTTTTTTTTGGTAAATTAAGATTTTAACAATATTCTCTTTCTTTTCAAGGTAATTACGTGTGTTTTTGTGAGTCATTATCACCGTCACTTGTACGTTACAAGGACTATTACAACAACAACAAAGTTTTCATAAACACACATCGTACTGTCTCCAGAAGCTTCGTTTTTCGTCGTGTTTAGGGCATTATTGACCAATCACAAAACATTTAATACAAAAAAAAATTTATAAAAATAGCAATAATTATTTAGTTGCCTAATGTTCACTATAATTTTCTAGTTAAAGTGACACAACCCTTATCTAATTGTCTGTTCATAAATACTTATTGAACTAATATGGAAATAATTATACAACAAAAGTTGCCCACTAGCTAAATTATGTGCCTTTAAATATACAGGATAAAAATTGCTTTCGTTTTTTATTTTTTATTTTGATGAAATACTTGTAAAATTGAAAGCAATTAACTAGAAGAGGAATCTCCTACCGCAAAAAGAGACGTGGTGACACGTCCCGCGCGCATCCGCGCGCCTGAGTACAATGTGCTTATTAAAAGCATATTTCAAATAAATTAGTTATACATTGCATTTTTAAAAATACTTTTTTGAAAAACTATTTTAATAAAAGTACTTTTCAAAGTAAGTAATTTTTAGCCGTTTAACCAATCTGACTTTAAGGTCTCATTTGTTTTCATTCGAGGGAGGTTTAAGTTTGAACGATTCAGATATTAGATCATTAAATGCATTTGTTTTCATTAAGATTTAAGGACTTAATTGGTTTGAATAGGTTATAATTGTTGGGATCTAGAACGTAACAGAGGCTTAATATCATCAAGAGCTATTCTTGTGTTGATAATATTTATCACCACTCTATTAATAATCACCATAATAACTTATGTCATCACAGCCACCATCACCATCGTTGTTAACCATCATTACTGTTATCTACCATCAACCACCTTCACCATCACAATGATCATTATTGCTAGTCACTACTCTCAGTTGCTACTACACTTACCTTCTCCATCATTATAATTATATCAATTGCAATCACCAACACCATGTCTTTGTCCTTCACCACCACTATATATAGTCAATTTTTACTACCAACAAACTCTGTCATTACAACTAGCGCCGCTATTAACTACCAACATATATTCTTCGATCGCCATCATAGCTGCCGCCTTCACAATTACTATCAGTCGCGCCACTATCATAATCTGGTCAATCTCTACTACCAACGACCTCCATCATCATAACTAGCACCACCTTCAATCACCATAAACACATCATCAACCATCACATATTCTTTAACATCATCATCAACACCACTAATTACTTGCGTCAACCAACTTCATCATTACAATCACTAACACCATTACCAATCACTATTCACCACAACACCAACTTCCTCTACTGTCACAATTACTAGGAACGACAACAGGGAGGTGCAGGTTATGCTTAACCTGCACATATTTTAAATCAGCCCGCCTCGTCCTTTGTGATGCGTATTTTTTCATTTTCAACTTGCCCTGTCCAGGCTCGCATGCATTTTTAAGTTCTTTTTTTTTAAATTAAGTTTAATAAGAAAAATAAAATTCATAATTCTTTTCCATTTTTGACTAATTAACATCTCTACGACTAATTAACTATTGCTAGTTAACATTCCAACAATTATTTCTTATTGCTAATTAACTGTTTCTAATGAACATTTTAATAATTAAAAATTTACTGGACACATCTAGTTTATATTTTATAAAAGAAGTTACAATTAAGGTCAAAGTTTATATCTTAAATTTTACTAATTATTTTTAATATTTATATTCAGCTATAACATTTTAATATTCAAATGTGCGTCTAAATAGAGACATCTAAAATTTTAATGAAAATAATTGATACTTTTAATTATATTCAACGTTAGGCCATTGTCCATCATTGTTTTCAAGGTCAACTTTCCGTCAGCAAGCCGTTTAGGAGAATTATGCATATCATAAATCAACAATTCACAGTATGACCAAGTATGGTATTTTGTCAAAATATACAAAAATAAAAAAAAACTAAAAACATTACGTAATAACAAGAAAATTTCCAAAAATATATTATTCAATATAAAATATTACACCACGAAAATAAATCAAATATTAAAAATAAAAAAAATATTTTTCTTTATACCGAACACGCACCCTTGTTGTCCTTTTTTCCTCATTGGCTTCTCCTTTGAGTTCCCTTATTAGTAGGTAAAGGGAAATTTACCAACCAAACAGTCTGTCTGTAGGGTCACAAACTTACAGTCAGCTACCATTATCATCAACGGTCGAGTTACATTCGTTTGTGGGGTGTCAATTGATATTTTTTAGCAAAAAATTACGTTGTTTAGCTAAGTAAAAGTATATTTTTTATGTATTTATATTAACATATTGACACTTTTGACTTATGCGTAATTTGACTTCTTTAAATTGTGATACCCTTTAAATAAAATTTTGACTCTGCCATTAATTTATTATTTTAAAAAAATTTATTGCATGGTTGGTGAAGCTATTTAAATGATTTTTCTTATATCTAATAAAAAAAGGTTACCCTTTGACTACATTTTAGTTTGCTTTTCTCTTTGAACAAAACTAAATATTAGAAGTTTCCAATTGATTGGGAATATAATATAAGCGATAAAATTGAATAACCTTTTGGACCTATATAAGATGGAGTAGCTTTTTAATTAAATTACGAACTGTTCGTAGAGGTATCGAATCTCTAGCTCTAAAAAAGAAGAATGTCCTTTTATAAGTGAATCGTACAATGTGTGAATCTGAAATTAATCTAACTCCAATATATATAGTGGCGGAGCCACATGTGGTTCATTCAAACCTCCTTCGGTGGAGTATATGATAAAAATAATTTCTTACATATATGTAATAGATGTTGAACCCCCTTCGATTAGTTTGTGTGTCTACTTTTTAAAATTTTGAACCCCTAAAAGAATATTCTGACTTCGCATTGAAGCAATAATAATCTTTTCTAGTTGCAACTAAAATTGATTCTTTATTGGTGCTCCATTCCTCTTAAATTGAGTTTTATTTTGTTTATAGTGTGCATTTTTAATTAATTTTCCAGAGTTTATTTACCACATTGCATAAAATTCTTTTACATGAAAAAATAGCTAAACTTTATCCTTGAATTATGAAAAATTAAATGATGATTATCTACAATAGAAGGTGATCCATTTTCCTTGTAAACTTGTATTAATCCATTAAAATTAAATATAGTTTGTATTATTATCCACATTTATTAATACTCCAATATCTTTTAATATTGGGCACTAGTACTAGTGATCCAGTTGGAGAACCAACGTGGGTTGTGATGCATTGATGGGAGTATTTCATCCTTAATCAGAGGTCTCGAGTTCGAGCCCTGGGAATAAAAAAATTCTGTTGAGAGCGTCACCCCCAAATGAGAATTGCAGTGTGTAATCTGAATTTAATCAGGACTCCATAAACTTCGAGCACCGAGTGAGAAACCAAAAAAAAAATTGGAGAGATAAAAAGAAAAGGTATCTGACTCACAAGTGACTTGAAGAGTCAATGCTGATGAACCATGTAATCCAATCAAGAAATATTCATGACATTACATTATCTAACTTTATTCTATACTACTACAACTTGTACTTAATATCACACGCACTCTTGAACCAATTTCCAAATAAATAAATAAATAAATTCACAATATTGAAATTTTGTACAACTCTATCAGATAAATTATATTTCAGTTTAGATACACTACCATAGATTTTAATGCATAACTAGATAAACGGTATTAAGAGACATCTAGAAATTCAAAAACTCTTGATATATTCTTTACAACTTTTGAGATATTTATCAAAATATACAAATTTGTGTTCACATTATTTATCAAATATTTTTTTATATTTTATTTATCATTATAATTTATTTTTCATCATTTTAAAATTTATTACAAATAAAAGTACGATGATAAAGCAAAAAATAGTAATTTTTTTTATTTGATATACCGTACTTATATTGAGATTCAAGTATTGCAGAGCTAATTCCTAAAATCAATGCTCCCAATAATTTCTGTTTTTGATTATCATTGGCTCGAATCCTAACTATGTCACTGCCAAAATAGCACATTATACAGCTTTTGAATTTTAAAATTTAAATAAGTTTATTTTTTTAATTATAATTTTTTGTATATCTTTTAAATTATCAATTATTATGAATTATAATATATTTTATAGAGTTTATAAATATATAAACTTTAATTTTAAAAATTTCGTGTACAAAAAATATCACATTAATTAAATTGAGGGAGTAGGTGTTTGGTCCCTGATTGTCAGTGCGTGTACGCGCAAATTGCCCAATTGTCCTTGGACATATATGCATAGAATAATGGATTCTGATTTTATTTCATTTTAAGTAGAAAATTTAAAAAGTATATGATTGTAATCTTACAATTCTGCACAGTTGATTAGAATTCTATAAACCATTATAAGTATAAAATTAAAGAATTTCAAATATATTCTATCTTGGATTAGATTAAAACTAAAATAATATACTTTCTTCGTTTCAATCTATTTATTCTATTTTTTAATTTATCAATAATTTTTTTTTTACCAATTCTTTAATTTCATTTTAACATGCCATCTCTAAACTCATAAAATTCAAAAATATTTTATTAAATTTAATATATTTTTTATTTAAAATTATAATTTTTTTTTTACTTTTTTAAATTTTATGTTAAGTCAAATATGATAAATAAATTAAAACAAAAAAAAAGTAAACACTTAATTATTTTAATACATGTATGTGTTAGTTGCGGAGCCAGCATTTTCATTATGGGTATTCATATTTTTAGAATATGAGTGAGTAATTTTTATATCAAGAGTGTTCAACAATTGATATATACCAAAATATGTATATTTAATCTAAATATTTGAAAAAGTTCTCCAATGAGAATGTTCATCTGATCACCTTAGGTAGGTATATGTCTGCCCTTGATATGTGTACGGACAACATGGGAGGGGACAACGTGGGGTGTGTTTTTTCTGGAATTTACAGCTCGTGATGAGGGGAAAATAAAAAAAAGCAGGCCAAAAGAAAGGTGTTCTGTCATGATATGCCTGTTTAATTTTTCTTGGTGGGGGGGGGGGGGGTGAAATTGATCTGTTCACAGATAATGAAGAGGATGATATGGAAAATGTTGATATCAGCATCAAGGGAAGGAGGAGAGAAGATGATGACATCTTTTTACGACTCAGGATCGCGGATAAAGAAGGTTTCTTTGCCATGTTGGCTGTCTCTGAGTTGTTTATAGAGATCAATAAAAGGCCTTTTTTCTATTCAATGGACTAACCAAAGCCTCTTTTTTTATTAGTAAAAATAACAAATAATATAAAACTTTTTCACAAACAACATAGTCCCTAGATTTTCTTCTATTAATCTTGATTGAGTACCAAATCATTTCTCTCCATAAATCATTGGGGAACAAGATAGAGTTAGTAGTTTACCCGTATCAGCTGAAAAACATAATTTTTTTAAAATTTTACAAGGAATGAATGGTGTTATTGACTTTGAATCAGATGATTCTGAGTTTGTTGAAGTTGATCCTACTGGAAGATATGGAAGGGTATGTTCTTGGGACTTGAACCCCTTTTCTTGATTTGTTTTACTCATATTGACTTCTTATTTGCTTCTTTTTTGTTTTCTTTGAGTCCAGTACAATGAAATTCTTGGTAAAGGGGCTTCAAAGACTGTGTATGTGCCTCTTTTCTTAGTTTGTTTATGTAAAAATAGAATCTGTTGCCATTTTTTGAATATGGGTAGTTCAGAAACAAGCATTGTATTTATCTAATGTTTAAAAGTTCTCATTTTGGGCTAATTTTGCTGCAGATATAAAGCTTTTGATGAGTATGAAGGGATAGAAGTAGCATGGAATCAGGTGAAGCTTTATGACTTTATGCAAAGTCCTGAAGATCTTGAGAGGCTGTATTGTGAAATTCATCTTCTTAAGACATTGAAGCACAAAAACATCATGAAATTCTGCACTTCTTGGGTTGATGTTGCCAATAGAAACATTAATTTTGTCACTGAGATGTTCACTTCTGGCACTCTTAGACAGTAAGTACAAAAATGAGGATCCTTAGATCTTGCTCTTCTGTTTACTTTTAGTAGTGTAGTCAAGTGATGTATTTGGTTCATAATTCCACATCCTTTAGAACATTTTGAGATTATCTGATCATGGTATTTCTATAAGTAGTACTCTGTTGTGATGTCTTGTTGTTTGTTCATATTAGTAGTCGTAGTATTGCTCATGTAGTTTCTTGTCCTTCGATTTTTGTTACTATCTATTGTTTCTTGTAGTTTGTGTTGTTGTTACTATTTGTTATCATGGATTGTTTCTTGTACATCTATTACTTCTTTTTGGGACTGCCTTTGGACTAATTTTCCTTGAGTTGAGGGTCTTTCGGAAACAACCTTTCTACCTTACTTGACCCTGTTGTTGTAGTCTATTGTGATGTGGAACTATTTGTTAACCTTGGACAGGTATAGACTAAAACATAAGAAGGTTAACATTCGAGCAGTAAAGCGTTGGTGTAGACAGATCCTGAAGGGACTTCATTACTTGCATAGCCATGATCCTCCAATTATACACAGAGACCTCAAGTGTGATAACATTTTCATCAATGGGAACCAGGGCGAAGTCAAAATTGGTGATCTTGGCCTAGCTGCCATCCTCCGCAAATCCCATGCTGCACGTTGTGTAGGTAATCTAATGCTATCATGCTTGATGAAAATCTTGAAGAATAATTTGAACTGATCATGTGATAGAAATCTGTTGGTGCATATTCATATACTATCCAGCTTAAATTCTCCTCGAAACTGGTAATTCTATTACTATCATGCTAGACAAAAATCTTGAAGTATAATTGAAAGTAATGATGTGATTCGAGGTAGGGGTAAGGACTAAGGTTTGCGGACACTCCGCCCTCTTGAGACCCCACCCTTGGGATTTCACTAAGTATGTTTTTGTTGATGTGATTCGAGACCTCTTAATTCCTGCACTATCCAGCTTAATTTCTTCTGAAAAATTGTTTGCCCGACCAGGAACGCCAGAGTTCATGGCTCCAGAGGTGTATGCGGAAGAGTACAATGAATTAGTTGACATTTATTCCTTTGGAATGTGTATTTTAGAAATGGTGACCTTTGAATATCCATACAGTGAGTGCACTCATCCTGCTCAGATCTACAAAAAAGTGACATCTGTAAGAACCAAACATCTTGAAACTTGCTTTAGATTTTGTTCTGTAATGCATATCCGTCAAGTTATCAACATGATTTGTTGTTGTGTAGGGGAAAAAGCCAGATTCCCTTTACAAAGTCACAGATCCTGAGGTTCGTCGATTTGTTGAGAAATGCTTGGCAACAGTATCTCATAGACTATCTGCAAGGGAGCTTCTTGATGATCCTTTTCTCCAAGTTGATGATTACGTTTCAGACTCAGAGACACCAAATTATTTGCAAGACTCTGATGAATTAGACCCTACCTTGGGGCATCAATTCTCGAGTACATGTGACAACAGCTCCGTAGTAAATGGTTGTCTTGGATATCTTGGATATGAACCAGAGGATGATTCATACTACCATCAACTTGAGTACGAGGCAAATGAAATTGATCTGTTCACAGATAATGAAGAGGATGATATGGAAAATGTTGATATCAGCATCAAGGGAAGGAGGAGAGAAGATGATGACATCTTTTTACGACTCAGGATCGCGGATAAAGAAGGTTTTGCTTTATTATTACTTAATATATATCAATAATTGTTAAGTAGTCTTGCTGTAAACTAAATTGCTGTACATTTACATTCACAGGTCGTATCCGCAACATTTATTTTCCTTTTGACATTGAGAATGATACAGCACTCACTGTCGCTACTGAAATGGTGGCCGAGTTGGATATTACAGAACAAGATGTTACCAAGATAGCAGATATGATAGATGGCGAGATTGCTTCCTTAGTGCCTGAGTGGAAGAGGGGGTTTGCGATAGAGGAAAGCCCCGATTACATGAGCCGTGGCTGCTGTCACAAATGTGCTTCTAATGGTTCTCTTGTGAACTACCTATCATCCAATAACCCAGCACCGGCTAAGAACTTGCAAGTGCTACATTGTTCCAATCATGGATGTGGTGCTATGCATGGCCGTTTTGAGGAGATAACATACCATTTTGATGGCTCTGAACAATGTCTCACTGACCGTGCTCCTGATGGATCACTTGAATCTGATGCTGTACACTATACTGATATTTGGGGACAAGTTGACAAAACAAAATCACGCCCACGAGGCTCTGGTGACATTCACGCTGATGTGGAAGACAAATCAGTGGATGAATCCACATATGGCGGTGAGGAGAAATCTGTAAGTGTCGACAAGGTTGACAAGTCTCATCCAAGCCTACAAGACTCCCCCTCTTCAAGTTCCTCAGGAACTAGAACTCCAGTCGAAGATCATGAGAATGAGATACGGAGAGAGTTGAGGTGGCTTAAGGCCAAGTACCAACTGCAACTAAGGGGGCTTAAAGATCAACAATTAGGAGTTGTTCCAAAATATTCGACTCAAAAGTCCAGCAACAAAATCCCAAGAAACGATAAGGTATCATCAGATTCAACTCCATCAGCAGAAAAGGATCAGCTTCTACTACAATCATTTACATCAGGCAAGCACTTCTCCTCAGACTCCCCCATAGAAATCGAGAACGAAAGTTCTGATTCTAAGGTTAGAAGATATCCACTTGCATATGGTTCTTGCAGCCCAGAGCACATGGTCACTGCACAAAGTTTCTATACAGGGGCATTGCTGCCCCACTCACTTCACCGGGCTACGTCTCTTCCTGTTGACGCAATAGATTTCTAAAGCTCATCCCTTTACATGACTCACTCAATCGGACATTCATCCGGAACCTCAAAGTAATTCTGACTGGCAGTTCTTCTGCATGATTCATGTACTTTCCACATAAAGCGTTTTCTCAACTTGTATACTCAAGAGAATATTGCCTTCTTTTGGAACGATTGAATGTAAATAACCTCGGTAGAGAAATACTGATCTCACCAATTCAACTTTCTTGCAATCCAACAGGGGACTTGTATTAATCTCAAACAGAAATTATATGCAACAATCTTAAGTGAATATACTGTAGATATTATAATAAAACATTTATTTGAGTGCTTAACAAAGAAATTTAAGTGCACTCAAGAATCAAAAACTTTTTTGACATGAACAGCTTTCTCTTCCATTCTTCTAAACTGTTAGATTGTTCCATATTGGTTAAGGGGATGTAAAATTGTCTCTGTATTCCACTTTCTAATAACGACAATTTTCAGGGCTTGAACCCGAAATGTCTTGATTAACAATTGAGGGGTTTATGCCACCACATATTGTCATAGTCTTCGACTTCGACTAAGACTTCCGTGTGGCACTTGACTACTTACTCACATTTTGTAAGCTCAAGTAACCCTTGTTGGGTTTTGATATTGATTGAATGGGAAATGATGGGATGGGAAGTGAGCTTCGGCTCCGGTCAAATGATCTGATTGATTGATAATCTTTTTGAACAAAAATTAGTGACCCGGAACGTTTCCCAAAATAGGCTATATATTTCTGTTGATCCTCAGAGTTATTCCTTACGAAAAAATCTCTGAAGTTCTTTTTCTTCTTTCCTGCAATTCTTAAATTCTTGTGTGATATACTGCCTTCAAGTGGTTTGCTGTCACCTTAATTTGCTGTACCGCTATTCTGGTGAGTAAATTGTTCTATCCTGGGAGAAAAGATTCCAATACCTCGGGTACATTGAGGGGAATAATTTCCTTAAGGACACACTGTGCATTCAGTGGACTCAATTTCTGTTCTTACATAATTTTCAGATACTGTTCTTATTTTTTTTGTAATACAGATTGATAACAAAAAGACTATATACATTTTTCTAGAAGTAGAAATTTCAAAAAGAAGCTTTCTAGAGAAGAAACATTATTATTGTTAGGGGCCTAAAAAAATACTATACAAGAAGATGTTAATTTTTTTTTCCTTTCAACTAAGATCGCTAAAGGAATGCTAAATTAAAGAAGACGAGAGAGCTTTAAGATAAGACTTGTTATTGCTTTGGAAAATTGCTTACAACTTTCTTGGTTGTTGCCTACAGCTGAATGGCCTCTCTATAAATACTGCTCTCTAAGGGCTAAAGTGCAAAAAATATTTGTTATATAAGTTTCTCAATATTTACACATAAGTCCCTAATCTAGAAGTATGTCTAGATTTTTCTAAATCTTGACTACATTATTCTAGAGTATTTTAAGGAGTTTCAAGTGTTGTCCACAATGTTCTACAGTTATTCAGAACTTCTCCAAGACTCTATATTCTTCACACTTCTTAATGGCCAAGTGACGGGTCGTGACACTATGTTCCACAAAACAACTATTCCTAGAGGTTAAGTGAAAAAGCAAATTTGTGTCTTTTCGTGGAGTCTCAACTCATATACATAATGTGAAAAAAGTACATCTTCTTTTCTAACATGCCATTTGATCTAGGTTATGTAAAAAGTGACATAAATAAGCACACGCGTACACATTCTTTTGCTTTATGTTTCCTTCTTTCCCTACTCACCTTCCTGTTTTGGTTAATCAGGTTGCAACATGTGCCAACTGCCATATACAACAACAACAATATACCCAGTGTAATCCCACAAGTAGGGTCTGGGGAGGGTAAAATGTATGCAGACCTTACCACTACCTCATATACTTGCCAGATAAAAATGATCAATTTGGTTTTCCAGAAATGACCAAGAGAACAGAAAACACATGCCAAAGTATAAGCGATACCGTTAGAATCAAGTGCTTACCATTATGCCAAAAGCTATAGCTATCTGATAGCAAAGAGGCAACTTTATTTCTTAATCAAGTTCACCATGCAAGCACCGTGAAATATCTCATTAGTTGACCAATCATGAAATATCTCATTAAGTTTTGCTGCTTTCAAGGGCTTAGGTGTATTTTAGTTGGAATATTAGTGATTGCCTATAAAATTATTGAGAATTATCTACTCCAAGGACGTGCTCCGTAATGTTTTTCTAATATTTTCATGTTCAGCTGGTCAAAATTTTTGAAAGCATTTTCTCTGGTGGAAGTAAGAAAAACAAGTTTCACAAGTGACATTTCACATACTGATTGTGTTTCTTCCGCACCTTTTCATCGCATCTCATCTTCACCCTTAATTCTTAGCCTCCATCCTCACCACCCCACACTTCTATCCTGTCTCCATCTCCCGTGACATCTTTTTAGATTATGTACAAATATTTTTAGGGTAATACTCTTGACTTACGTAGTGCACACGGGAAAATAAGATACCCAGTTATTTTTCTAAAAAATATTTTTCAAGAAAACATGTTCCGTGAAAATAATTTTCTTGCGCCGAACAACCTCCAAATCTCATAGAAACACGCTTGAAAAGTCTGCATTAACATGAATTTCTGGACAAACTACTTTATTATAAAGATTTGAAAATTCCATTTTTTATAATTTGGGTGATTATTTGCTGCAATAGATAGATATGATTTTATAACATAAAATTTCCTTTTTTTTATTAATGTATATAAGTTAAACTCCATTTTTTAATATTAGCAACATGATTTGTAACCTAATAAACAAGGTGAATGATAAATCGTAGCATAGTAAACTACCATGATGATGTAAAACTCATTTACAATACTATACATTAGTGTATATATAATGTATATAACTTGAGCAAATCTTATTATTTTGGAATAGTAAATTGAACTTGTATAATCCGACTGAGGTATTTAAAAGTTTAAAGAAATGATGAGATATCTTCTTCTTCTTTTTCTTTTGTATTTGAATAGTGTTTGTGCTGATAGATGAAATGGTTATAACTTATAAGTGAGTATGATATCTTTAAGGTGACACAGGATATGTAAAAATGAAAGGGCAAATTACACCGAAAAACATTTCATTTAAAATAATTACAAAAATAAAATAGTCCTCGTTGTGTAGGCATGTATAGTCAGTCTATTATTATGCACTGGTGGGAGTGCTTCACCCGTAACCAGAGGTCTCGAGTTCGAGCCCTGGGAATGAAAAAAATCCTGTTGCGAGCGCCACCCTCACTTGAATACGATGTACTTGAAATAAATTAGACCTAATTTTGATCCCATTTATTTGAGATGCATGTATCTAAAAGCGTCAAATACATATATCTACAGACTAATTTGGCACGAATATTGATAATTCTAAAACTCATGAGCAAAAACTTAATTAGGTCCTAAACTAATGAATTTTATGTTGTTTGTCCTAAAAAAAAATCATCTTTTTAAGCTCCAATGAGTAAAAATGGTTAAAGACAATTACTTAGAAATGTATTTTTAAAATTTATCGACACGTGTAAATCTGTCAAATATCATTTAAAATTGTAATAGAGTGATAAGTATTTTTCTTTAGCAGAAATCTCAAACGTGAACATAAATATGACATAACTTTTGATAAAAAAATATCTTACCCCTTAAAAAATATACTCCCTTCGTCCAATTTTTATGTGGCACCTTTTTTTTTTGTCCGTATAAAAAAAATGTCACCTTACTCAAATTAGAAACACTTTACCTTTGAAATTTTCTTTTTACCCTTAATGAAATGAATCTTAACCACACAAATATCTAAGAATGATTTTAGATTATAAGTTTTAAAAGTCTTTTTTTTAAAACATCGTGCCAGTCAAAAAGTGTCACATAAAATGAAATGAAGAAAATATAAAATTTTACTATATAAATTTAAATTAGTCAAATTCAAAATCAATACCTAAACAGCAAACAGGGAAAAATAAATAAATTAGAAGGTTACAATAAAAGAATTTTGTTAAAGAGTAAAATCTAGGAAAAAAAAAATGAGTTTAACTGATGAACAACGGTATGCTCAACTGACACCAAGCCCCCACATCCAGAACTTATTTACAACTCATACCAAATCCATTACTGGAAGCTACTGCTCCACTTTTTATTACTTGTTATATTTAAATTTAATATGCTTTTTTATAAAAAAAATAATTAATATATAGATTTTGAAAAATAATTTTAATAAATAAATAATTATTATTAAAAAAATAATAAAAAAATATTTTTTAATATATGAAAAGAGTGAGTCCCCTCTACCACCTGCAATTGCTACCTCAAAATTCCACCTAATTAACACTAATTTTCTTGTAGGATAAATTATACTCTATTATTATTAAAAGTAAAAAATAGTAATATTTATTTATAAATTGGAGAATTTGAAATCTCACTAACTGAAAGTTAAGAGCAGATAGTTATCTAATTAATCTATTAAAATTATGTTTTCTTGTTATGATGATATTTAGTTTGGGAAAGTTAATTATTGTGAAATCGAAATTGGAATATTAACTTTTTGAAAATCGTGATACCTCAGCTAGCTTAGATGCATCTTAGCTAATTTATACATATCACCTCTCACCAACAACAAGTAGATAATATCTGAACATAAAACATCATAATTCTCAATTCATCTACTGTGTAATCTCATATATTCGTCTATTTTCCACGAAAATTCTGATTTACTGTAATAAAAACGAAGAAATAAGTTCATCATTCTACTACACTCGATCCTCTGGAAATATCTTTTCTATCTCTGTGAGATAATGGTAAGGGTATACTTATATTTTATTCTCTCCAAACTCTACTTTTGAAATTTCGCCGGGTAATTGTGAAAATGAACTAATGTCTCATTCAGGTTTATTGATTACTTTTTGATAAATGTTTTATCTTTATCTGCTATGAATTGGTAGAACTAATTGATAATTAAATTAAAAATTTTAACAAATTAAAATGAATTAGGAATATTGTACACCAATTTTATATTTTTGTATTTTATATTCTTGAGTTTTTGTTATTGGTTCTGTTATATAGTTAGTAAGGAAAAATAAAGAAAAACCTGTCCTCTATTCACATATATATATACACACACAGCTATTGCCCAGAACCAATACAATTCCTCTCTTTTGCTTCCGTCTCTACCTTTCTTGTGTGATTAGCTTGCTCCGCCGGAAAATTACGTCACTGATCGGATCAACGAGGTATTCTGCCGCCGATTCAGTTCCCAAACTTTCCGGCAAGGTAAAGATCGCCGCTGATTCATCTCATGCAAATCAATTTTACTCACTGAACACAAGGAAATTTCCCCAATTATTGTTTGTAATTGAAAAATTTATGCTTTTTTTGTCTGTTTCAGATCTGGTAATGTTAGATGACTGAACAAAGAATTTGGATTTTCTGAAAGCTCATTCGAGAACTTTTGTGGTGAATTTGCAATTTTTTTGCTATGAATTAAGGTTTGAGTATGGAGGGTAGTGTGAGATCAGGGGGTGTAGTGAAGAAGAAAAATTCATCTGGGTGTTTGATAATAAAGAAGAAAGATGATAGAATGGGTATGGGTGGAGGAGGGGGTGGGGGTTCTTCAAGGGGTTCACAGAAGCTGACAAAGAGGTCTAGAATGGTTGAGCGCGATTCTGAGTCGAGTGAAGAGTCATTGGAGCCAATTAGGAGAAAGGGTGGAGAGAAATTTCACAATGTGTCGGTTGGCAGTGTAAAAGGTGATTTGGGAAGTAGAGAATTTGGTAGGAATGGGAATATTGGAAGTGAGAAGAAGAGAAGTAAGTTAGATTTATTTGATTTCGACGAATACGATGAATTCGATGGGGAGATGAAGTGGAATGCTGCAAGAACTGGGAGTTCTAGGGAGTTTGTAAGTGGTTCTAGTAGGAATATGATGATTGAGAAGAGGAAGCACTCTAATATTGATAGTTCTAGTAGCTTATCAGCTAGTAGGAATAAGGGCGATGAGTATGGTGTTAAGGAAAGACAGGATTTAGACGATGACGATGAAGCACATACGCCAATTTCATTGCTTAGGTTGAAGCGTCGGGAATCGTCTCAAGAACCAATCCGATATCAAGGGAAAAATGGAGTCTTGAAGGTAATGGTGAATAAAAAGAAGAAGATAGACTTATCACACAAGGATTATGATGTTGAAAATAGGAAAGGTTCCAGTTCTGACGATGTTGTCAAGAAGGATTTGCTATGCCGAGCTTCTTTGTACTCGGATGCTAAACACCCTGAAAAGCGACCCTTGTCCATTAAAACAGAGCAGGCTGAGCTGAAATCACAAAAATCTTTCTTGGCAAAAGGCATTAAGTCTATAGACTCTGAAAATGATGGAACTGATACATCACTTAAGTTGGCACCACCTAGTTCACAGCCTGCTAGTTCAAAGACGAGGGGGATTAAGGAAGAAAGCAGGTCTGTAGCAGCTGAAGATGTTACCCCTGCTAAGAATAAAGAAGGAAAATTGAAACGACGTGGGAGTATGGAGAAGAAGCAGCTTCAGCCTGCTAGCTCAAAGGCTAGGGTGATTAAGGAAGAAAACAGGTCCAAAGCAGCTGATAATATTACCCCTGCCAAAAGCAAAGAAGGAAAGTCGAAACGAGGTGGGAGTACAGAGAAGCAGCAACTACGAGAGAGAATCAGAGGAATGCTTATTGGAGCTGGATGGACCATTGATTATAGACCCAGAAGGAACAGAGATTACTTAGATGCAGTGTATATTAATCCTAGTGGAACAGCATACTGGTCAATAATTAAGGCTTATGATGCACTGCAAAAACAATCAGGGGAAGATCTAGGAAAAAGTAAACTTGATGGTGGCTCTACTTCGTTTGCTCCCTTAGCAGATGATTTAATCAATAAGCTAACCAGGCAAACACGGAAGAAGATTGAGAATGATATAAAGAAGAAAAGAAAAGATGATGCCAAGAACCGAGATTACATGGCGTCTACTATGCATGATTCTGCAGAGGACACAGATGATGATCAGCATGAGGAGAGGCTAAGTAGCTATGTAAAGAAGAAAGGTAAGTTTCTTAAATGCAAGTCTCATGCAACAGATCAGGAGACTGATGATGATACAAGTGACGATTCTTCGAAGGGAGGAAGATCCAAGCAAGATGTGTCTGGAAAATCATCTATTGGAGCTGCTTCCAGTGATATACAGGGAAGTAAAAGTAGGATAATTGGGCGATGTACGTTGTTGGTTCGCAGGTCTGATAAGGAGCAAGATTCTGAAAGCGATGGCTATGTTCCTTATACTGGAAAAAGAACCTTACTGGCCTGGATGATTGACTCCGGGACAGTGAAGCTAAGTCAGAAGGTTCAATATATGAATCGTAGGAGGACCCGAGTAAAGCTAGAAGGTTGGATCACACGAGATGGCATCCACTGTGGTTGCTGTAGTAAAATCCTTCCAGTTTCAAAATTTGAACTGCATGCAGGAAGTACATTGCGTCAACCATATCAAAACATAATCTTGGATTCTGGTGTTTCTTTGCTGGAGTGCTTGGTTGATGCATGGAATCGGCAAGAAGAATCTGATCGTGAAGATTTCCACACTGTAAATGCTGACAGTGATGACCCTGATGATGATACTTGTGGTATATGTGGTGATGGTGGGGACCTTATCTGTTGTGATGGTTGCCCTTCGACTTTTCATCAAAGCTGTCTGGGTGTGCAAGTACGTAGCATATGCTTTTCGGCTCACTGTTAGCATGTTTCCCCTCTTAATTAGTACTGTGCCTTCTTTGCATTGTTGATCCTTTTTTTTTTTTTTTTAGGTTGTAAATATGAAATCTATTGTCATGTTTTCTTTTCCTCTATACTTTGTTATTGGTTAGTTCCTCACATTTAAATGTATGAGTTTCTTGTTTTCGTTCCTCACATTTAAATGTATGGATTTCTTGTTTTCCTTTGTGTTAGGATGTGAAAGTGGCCCTTTGACATAGGTAATTCTTTAGATTTTTATAACTACTGAGGAGATGGAAGACAAACAATAAAGAACAGAGCTTGGGTGTGGGGAAGGTCAAAATCGTAAGAGTCTGATACTAGCATTTTCATTTGAGAAACTAGAAATATAGAAAGAACCAGGTTACAGAATTGGAGGAAACAATGTATTTTGAGATCATCTTGCAACTCTATACAACTGATCTACAAGATATGTAGTTTCCACTTTGCTGAATTTCTGATGATTGGTTCCTCTTTTATTAACACGTCCATGTGATATTTACAATAACTGAACAGAACGAACTGGTTAAAAATGGAAAGGAAAAAGTACAATCCTGTTGAGTTGAAAAGAAAAGACAATGGCTCTGCTCTAAGTTTAAAAAGAAAGACACACTTGCAAGAACTTTAGTAATGGTGAAAGTCCTTTATTAAGCACCCAAGTGTACGGCCTAGTGGTCAATGAACCAAAAGGAGAACCATGAGGTCTTAGGTTGAAATCCCGTAGAGGCAAAAAGCACTAGGTGCTTTCTTCCCATTAGTCTTGGTTGTCAGAGTTACTATTGGTACCTATGCTGGTGGGAGGCATCAGGTACTTTGTGGATCCAAGTTGGCCCAGACACCGCAGTCTATTTAAAAAAGGTCCTCTACTTATTAACAGTTTTGTTTTTGGCTGTCTTTTAGCTCTTTGTGAGCAGATCAATGTACTTTCGTACTTTATCAGTTCCCTTCTTGTTTCTAGGAACAGTTATTCCCTTCCGTGATTCCTTTGCCACCACCTTGGTCAACAGACTTGAGCTCCGTGTGCTAGTTGATTAACTGTAATTATTGAGTGCACACGCCTCTAAATCTCATGCATAAATGCAATCATAAAGGAGCCATGTGACAGAAGTCAATCAACCAGTATGCAATCTTAGCCCATTTTGTGTCCCTGATCTTGCTTCTACATTTGTCAATAGACATCCTCATAGCATGACTGTTCAGTGAAACCGATCAGTAAATCATTCCAAAAATAACTGTGTCCTCTTCTCTTCCATGCAGACTGTTTTAGTTTGTTGTTTGTATTGTTAAAAGAATGGAAAGAAAGATAAGTGCATAAATATCACTGAATTGATTGTGTAGTATAGAAATGAAATTAATTAGGATATTTATTTCTTAGAACATCATACTCAATCTAGGCATCTCCAAAAGATGCAACATATGCAGACTGGGATTTTGAAATTTTCTGTTATTTAATAATATGATTTTGTGCTTATTCAAATTAAGTCTAGAAGATGATGTCTAGTCTCTATAAGCATGAGGTTTACATGTTTCTCTTTTCTGCAGATGCTTCCTCCAGGCGATTGGCACTGTCCAAATTGCACATGTAAATTTTGTAAGACCGGCAGTATTATCACAGAGGAAGGCGATGGCGCTGTAGATAAGCTTCTCTGGTGCAGCCTCTGTGAGAAAAAATGTAAAGCTGTTTTGCTTTTGGAAGTTTGGTCGCTTGACATCTTCTATACTTGAGCTGACTTATTGAACTTTCATTTTGCAGATCACAAATCATGCAGTCTGGATATGAATGCTTTACCCTCTAGTTCTAATAATTCATCTGTATCATTTTGTGGGCAGAAATGCCAAGAGGTATTTCTTTTCTCTTGTTTGATATATATCATATTAAGAATCACTAAGCAGATTATCAAGCTTCATTTTTCACTATTTTGTGTAGCAAATCCTAATGGAGCTAACTGTCATTTACCTTCATATCAAACAAATGACATCTGGCATAAACTCTTATCCATGTGTTGAAAATGCAATCATGATCACCCAAGCTTTAAAACCTTGAGAACTGAATTGGTCACTGTCATTACATGTCTTGCTTTCAGTCTCTTGCCAAAGAAGCTGAGTTGAAAAGCGAAAATGTTTTCATCCACATTAAGTGCCTGCTGTATGGTATAGACATAAGTCATGTCTTTGACATCTTTCGGTTTTCTGGATAGAGCACCTTTCCCGTGAAAATTGAGAGCATATGGTGGAAACCAAGAGGAAAAAAAATTCAAGCAAGGATTTTAAAATTAAGAAACACAGTTTGGAAGTGCTTTCTTGTGGATCTATGAACTTTAATATAATCAGCATGATGATCAGGGGTGGCAAAATTAAGCCCAATTCGCCCAAGCCGACCCAACCGGTTGAAGTTTGGGGGGGTTAATAACCCGCCCATTATTAGCTCACCCCATCTCAACCCAACCCATTTAAAATTGGGTTGATATGCAACCCAAACTAATTCAAGAGAGATTTTGTTAAAATATTTTCAAAACACTTTTTTTCAATTTGATATGTTTTATATAGCCATAATAAAGAAAAATCTAATTTAATTAAGTACTAAGATATTGTAAAAGAACAAATAAAATAAGGAAAACTTTGTAAAAGTTGAGTCGGGTTGGGTCTTGACCCGCTCTATAACCCATTACTCAACCCGTTTTGACCCAACCCATTTTGATCCAAGCAAATTTGGGTTGGGTTGGGTCTTGACCCGTTTGGTGTCTTGACCCATTATAACCAGTTCAAATTTGACCCAACCCGCCCAATTGCCACCCATAATGATGATTTTATATGCTGTTGCAAGAGAGAAGAAACTGAGAATCAAAACACGGCAACTATTTGTATAAACAAGAGCGAAGGAAGAACTGGACTGAAAAATCTTTAGAGATTAGAAAACTGATCCAGCTGAAAGGCTGTGGTCTTTTAAAGATCTGCTAGCCACATTTTTTTTTTAAAACAATGGCAACTTTACTTCTATATATATCCGCAGGGTATACTACAACCAAAGTGTAGTTTCCCTTCAAAAGAATTACAACTTGCAACTTGTAATTCACATATGATGCAGACACAGCTAAAAAGTCAAAAATAATTCTAGAGCCAGCTTGTTTTATCCGAATCCTTTCTTTTATTTCTTCTTGATGCACCATTTTCAACCAAATACCTATCCTTTCAATTGGCTTCAGCATTGTAATATGCATATATGTGTTCTGAAGTCTGATATTGTGGATTGTAAATTACCAATCCTATAAATTGGCTTCAGCACTGCAATATGCATATTTGTGTTCTTAGGTCTGATATTGTGGATTGTAAATCCTAGTAGCTCTCTCTTAAAGGAGTCCTTATCCATAACTTTTTTTTGTTTAGTGATACAAGTCCTTTGTTAACCTTGAGTTCCTAATTTGCATGAGACAAGGATATCTCATGGTACCAATTCTACATGTAAAGAGACTAACTTACTAGGCTTGTAATTTATTAGATAAAGAGAATGTAACAATTTTATACAGTGAATAAGAGGAATACTCTTTTGATTATAGTATACCATTGGAGGTACTGGATCCTACACATGAGTTGGGTTTACTCTTTCTACTTCATTTTAGTTGAAGAAACCAACACTAGGTTCTACTTTAGGAATTGTCGTACCAACATAGAATCATTATTCAATTCTCTGCTTAATAAGATCCTAGACATGACTGCAGAGGACCCCTCTACTACATAGGCCAGGTAAACAGAATCTAGCCCATCTATTATTGGCCTTGTCAAACTGACAAACTGTCGCGGACCAATCATCTCCCTCTATAAGGTGCTTTAACGACTTGGTACCAATAGGAGCAATCTCAAGAAATGACTCAATTGGAAAGTTCCATTGCCCCTCTTTTTTTCTTTCAAAAGTAAAAAACTGGAAAGGATTCTTCTTTTGCTTTTTGTTCACCTGCATATATTTGAGCACCTTCTTGGTACTGCTCTTTTAATATAACTAGTTTTAGAACACGTGCATTGCACGCATCTCACGTGAATTAATATAGACTTCCTAAAATAAAGTATTTAGTCGGACACCGCCCATTAAAAATATTGTGTTTAGCAACATAAATAGCACCCGTACATGGGGCTAACCACCATGATCATGGGGCTAAATCCTCTGTTTGTAGCTTGTAGTCTTGAACGTGGACCCGGAAGATAAATTTCTGAAACTAATGGTAGCGATCTTTCCAATCGAAGCCACACAGGATCCTGGAATTGCCATATGGCACTTAGAGACGGAGTAAGAGAGAATTATGCTATTGGTTTGTTGGAAGCTAAATAGTTTACTTAATACCGTGGAGAGGCGTGGATGAGATGGAGGAATTTAGACCCCCTTCTCCTTGTCTCCTATCTTTGATTGCTTACTGGTTGCTCAAGAGACTTAACTGGACTTTATTTTTCTCTCAGAAAGTTACCATTATGCAAATGCAAGATCTCCAAAACTACCAGTTTGGTAGCAAATTCATTTGGACATTTGTTTTTTTATTGAGAAACATGCATTTAACATTAAATTTTATCTGTCCTGAAATTATAATTGTTTCTTCTGAGAGTACTGTTTCAAGCTAGAATGCGGTGAAACTATTATTGATCTGACATAGTTTTTGTTTCCA
>DF357303.1:85749-158860 GCA_000787875.1 Solanum virginianum | reverse complement strand
CCATTATTGATCTGACATAGTTTTTGTTTCCATCTCTCACAGGATGTGTTTGAACAGTTCAATTCATTTCTCTTCTCTGTTTTTGCAGCTGTATGATCATTTGCAGAAGATTCTTGGTGTCAAACATGAGATTGAATCAGGGTTCTCATGGTCCCTAATTCAACGAACGGATTTAGACTCTGATCGTTCTCATCATGCCTTTTCTCAACAGGTGGAGTGCAATTCTAAACTAGCTGTTGCACTGGCTGTTATGGATGAATGTTTTTTGCCGATTGTGGATAGGAAAAGTGGCATCAATATTATTCATAATGTTCTTTATAACTGCGGGTAATAATCTCTTACCCTTCTATATGCCCTACCCTTCTATATGCCCTGTTGTACTTTTGTAAATGTTGTGATAAATAAAATACCCAATTTAATACCTGAAGACCCGTTATTTGATTAACTTTATTAAGCCGGCTGAATAATTTAATATCGGCATTCACTAATAATGTAAAATGTCATAGAAATATGACTTTGAAGATGGATATACTGTAAGATGAGAAATGATCACATCACATATAGGATGCAAGTAGTGCATAGAAGAACAAGGAGGTCGCTTGAGATAACTAGACATATCCTCTAGATGCAGAGGTTCATAGGTGTGAAAAATCAAGGTGATGGGATGTGGAAAAAGGGAATGGATTTACTATCGAAGAACAAGGAAATGGATTTACTATTGAAGAACAATGTTTCAGTATCAAGACAGATTTAGTGACAAAGAACACACTGGAAAAAGGATTCATATAGAAATACTAGCTAATTGAGAGTAAGATTTAGTTGTTGATACACTTTAGTTGTTGATACATTTGCACTTTATTTGTATGGTTGTTACATTTTGTTTCATAATGTGTTATATTGTATTGTTGTAATGAATACAACGTTTCGATGGATTATATCGTTCTCCTTCGTACATAATGTCACACAACAACTTGAAAGATAAACCTATTAGAAAAGTAGGGTATGGGATAGAACTACTGTAAAAGGTAGGGTAAAGGATAACATAGGATTATGAAATAATAAGTAAAGACAAAACAAGAAGAAAAAATTAAGATAATGATGTGAACACACCAATCGGTCATTACTCAAAATGGGACTTTTTGTCGTTATGATAATGGGTTAAATGATACAATACAACTAAACAAAACAATCAATACAAACTAAACTAACAATACAATGGGTAACAACCATCCAAACAAGGTGTTAAGTTACGTCCAGTGCTTGTGAGGAGGACTTCTATTCCAATTAAAGACTTGTATATCCATTTAACAGTAAATTTATGGTATGCAAAGTTTTAGAAGATTCTTGTTTAAAAGACCAAGTGCTTTAGTATTAGAATGAAGATCAAGTTTTGAAATATTTATTATAAAAGAGTTTAATCAAGTTTTTTAATTACATTTAATTAAAATTCATCAATTAAAATCACAATATATATACAGAGAAAGTCTATGAGACTTTGATCATATAGATTGTTGTTGACAGGGCATGAGGTTAGTTGTTGCCCATAGGGGATAGTTTGGTAAATATAGATTTTTAGTAACAACATCTCTGTACCAGAAAAATTAAAAACTTCTTCTGCTTCCAAGGGGAAGCTACCTGCATCAAACTTCTTCCTCACAACAAGTGACATTTCTGCTGCTACTCAAAAGCACTTTTTTTTTTTTCAGAAGCTTGACCAAACATCATAAATCTCCTAGATATGCATTTCAGGGGAAACCACTTTTACTATCCCAGAAGATAAAAGGCTATTACACTTGTTCGACTGATTGCCAAAGGTGCAGCAGGATATCCGATATGAGGGGGGATGGAGTACAATGTTTATTATTTACATCTTTTGTCCTGGGCTGATGCTCATAAGCTGTAAACATAGAAAATTGCTGCATATGCTTTGTTCTATTACCCTTTCTTATCTCCTTAACTTGCAGCACTCTGTAGCAAATGCACCATTCTATATTTTCTTCGTTGACTCTGCCTTGAAATACAGTGATTCTCTTCTCAGAAATCTAGTTACGGGGATCCTCGTACAGGGTGAATAACCAAATTCCAGTTGAAATGAAATCTTTAGGATAAATCAATGCAATTAGGAGGAATCAATGAGAGGACATCAATTCAAATCAAATGCGAAAATTGTTATGGATTAAATTATAAGAAATTTTTGAAATCCAAAATGAATATTTGTGAACAACGAAGCTCGTGGGAAGGTCAAAGAAAGAACTTGTTCTTTTGACGTTAAGAATACTTCCAATAATTCCGAAGCCGTTTATCATTACGATAGGTGTCAAGTGGAAGTGCAGTGATGTATGTAGCTGAGGCATCCTAACAGACCGGTAGATCAATTCGATCAGGCACTCACCATCTATTTTCATTGTTCAAATCTTTGACAACAAATAGATTGTCCATGCCTTTTTTGTCACCAAAGAAACCCCCAAATGGCACTGTGATGTTAAAAGCCATATTCATGGGAATGTGTCTCTTTCTTCTCCCTTTATTTGTGATTCTTTATGATATTGCCTGTTAGAAAAATGATTTCTTTTATATTTGTGGATTGGGTTTTTGAATCACCAAGAACTGCTGTCGCTGAGGGCAATATGTTGATTTTGTCGGATCAACCCTTACCTCTTGCTTAGAAATCAAAAGTTGAAATGTCAATTTAGCGAGACGGTTACTATTTTGATGTCTGAGATTTCCTTATTTGCTTTATGGTTTTGTGGAACTATGTGCTTGCGTGTTTTAGATTCATCTTTTACCCAGTTGTTGTGCTCAGAGGTCTTTTTTCTTTTTCCTTTTCTCTGAATTTGGCTGTATTATTGAGCTGTTATCTGATGCTGTTTTTCTTTCCTATGAAGCTCAAACTTTACTCGGCTGAATTTTCGTGGCTTCTATACTGCAATCTTGGAAAGGGGCGATGAAATAATATCTGCTGCATCCATAAGGTATGCTGGATTGGTCAAGTCGTTTCCATGTGAAAATTCAAGTTTATTTTTCAGATAATGATAGAGTTTGTGCATGAATGTGGATATGTTCAGTTGAACTATCTCAGCTGTCTCAGAACTTGCAATTGTGTTCCTTGCATTGGGATTTATGATCTTTAAAGAAATGTACTTATGCTGCATCAATTAGTCTTAGAATTTATTGCAATAGTGGACCTTCCTTTTTGCCTGGCTGAATGTATCTCAATGTCAGCTACTGCTCCAAATTACTCTCAGAAGCAATTTCTTGTTTTATGTTTCTTTCTTCCATCATTTGGTTTGAACTGCTAACTTTTGACGCTGTTCTTCCTGTTTTTTGATAGGTAAATAAATTTATTAACGTTTAGGCGAAACTCAATATACAAGCCATATACCAAAAGGATAGAACCTACACCAAATAGGTTCTCTATAAAAGAGAATAAGAGATCCTTTCCTCTGTACAAATTAGGACCTCACAAGTACACCAAAAGGAAACTAGGGACAAAGCACTACTACACATTTTTACAAAATCAAGTTCCATCACTTTTAATGCCCTCCTATTCTTCTCTTTTCAAATGACCCACATGATTGCTAAGGGGGCAACGCACCATATTCCCTCGGGCTTTCCTTCCTCCTATATGAGTCCAAATTTGCAAGGTCTCCTTCACTGTACCCAACATGACCCGTTGCATCCTAAACAAATTTAGGGTCAACCTTCATAACTGACTAGCCGCCTTACAATGCAAAAGAAGATGACACTTTCATGTTCACTTTTACACATGAAACACTGACTGATATAGGTAATTCTCCTCATCCTCAGATTCTCTGCTATTAATATCACACCCCTTGCCGCCAACAATACAAAGAGACACCTTCCTTGACGCTCTAAGGAGTCCTGGGGAAAGGTACCTTCCTCTCTCACTAGCAGCCTCTTACAAAAGGAGCAAAAACTGAATAAGCCATCATCACTCTCCCGCCATCTCCACACATCCAATAAGTTTGGTGTGTCTAGCACATACAAATATTCTATCAGATTGCCGAATTCTTCCATTCCCTAATCATGAAGGTTTGTTCTGAATCTTAGGTCCCAATGAATAAAACCCCCCTGAGACCTGCAACTTTGTTGGACTGTCATCTCTCTCTCTGGCAAAAAAAACGTGATATAAATTAGGAAAACTTCCTTCAACTCCATCTCTCTACACCATTTATGTGCCCAAAAACTAATTCCACCTTGGTCCCCAACCTTAAAAGAGATATGTCCACAAAAATGTTCCTACCCCTTCATGATACTCCTCCAAAAACCACACCCCAACAGAGTTATAATGTTTCTAGACCTGCATTCATCATACTCTATACCATATTTTTCCGCTAACCCCCACTCCGCCCCTAACAAAGCTTTATTGAACACCTTGAGATTTTTCAGTCCAAGGCTTCCCATCCCTTTGGATTTGACAACTCTCCAATTCCCAAGATGGAACCTCCAAATGCCTTTGCTGGGTCCCATAGGAAGTTACGTTAAAGTCTTATCTTTCCATCACTTTGCCAGGGCCCGTAGAAATGATCTGAAATGTGTTGGAATACTAGAAAGAGTGCTTTTGACCAAAACTTCCTGTCCCTCTTTCGACAAATACCTCTTTTTGTTGTCTTGCTAGCTGCTTCTAGACTCTCTCAACCACTGGATTTCACACTGCAAGATCTTTGCTGGAGGCTTCCAAAGGGAATCCCAAATATGTATTAGGGAGACTGCCCACCTACAATTCAACACCCTTTGCAATCTCCTTCAATATTATCTACTGCTTCCACCAGTTTTTATTAATATTGATCTTTAAGCTTGACACCATCTGGAACCAAATAAGGATCTGTCTCAAATAGTCTAACTGGGACACCTTTGCATCACATAAAACCAAAATCTCATCTACTTGAATAGATGTGTTACTGTTATGTTGCTCTGCCCTCTAAATAAAGCATGAAAAGCCTTCAGAAGATCTCCACTGACCGTCTTATCCATTATTTTGCTCAAAACTTCTAGTACCAAAATGAATAACATAGGAGATAAAGGATCCCCTTTTCTCAAGTCTGTCGAACTCCCAAAGAAAATGCAGAACTTGATCCACTTACTCTACTTATCTCTTAAGCATCTTTAGCATAATGTAATCCAAGAAATCTCAGTGTACATGATCATAAGCTTTCTCAAGACCCAATTTACATAAAATTTCTGGTTCACATTCCTTCATGGAATCAACCACTTTATTTGCGACCAAAACTGTATCTAGAGTTCGTCTTCCTTCCACAAAAGCATTCTGAGAAGAGGACACTGTCTTGTCCAGGACCTTCTCGAGTTGGCTAGAAATCACTTTAGCTATAATCTTGTAAATGCTTCCTACTAGACTAATAGTTCTATAATCCTTTATACTTGTCGCTCTTTTCTTCTTTGGCACACTGGTGATGATAGAAGTATTCAGACTTCTCTCAAGCTCTCCAGTTTCTTGGAATTTTACAATGGTCTCCACCAACTCAGCTTTGGCTATCCTCCAACACGGTCGGGAAAAAGCTGAAGTAACTGTCTGGTCCCAGAGCCTTGGCACCTGCACAACCCTCCACTGCTTCCCACGCCTCTTCTTCCCCTACGGCCCTTTCCAACCACTCCTTCATCCCTACCCCCTATCTAACCAAATGCTAGACCCCACACCCGACCCCATCCGTCACCCCACCCCGTTTTGGTCTCCATCTAACATCTTCCTTACAAATTTATATAGATATCCACAATGGCCCACTTCACATTCGCTTTCCCCTCATATACTATTCTGTTCACATCTACTTTCCCCTCATATACTATTCTGTTCACATCTACTTTCCCCTCATATACTATTCTGTTCACATCTAGAGACTATGAAATTTCTCCTCGAGTTTTTTATTAGAATCCCCTCTTTCAACCACAACGTCCTCGTTTTTTGTGTCCGATTACTTTTCTGAATGATCCCCTTTGTCGCCTCTTTTCTAATTTTTCCGTCCTTTCTAGCCCCCTCAAGGTTTTTGCAAGCTCTATCTCGCGCATCTTATTTAGCATTTTCAACTTGCTAGCAAGTCGAAGAGAAAGTGTCCGGTGTCCCAAAAACTTTACACCCGTTCCACCACACATTTGCTCTATCCATAAATTCTTGTGCTCTGAGTCACAAGTTCTTGAATTTGAATGGAATGTGCAAACTCTTTCTCCTACTCTCCTCTAGCTAGATAGGCATATGATACGAGATCAATCCGGGTAATGGGACTTGCAATACATTTGGGACCAACTCTCCATCTGTGGACACCAAGAATCTATCAAGTCTAGATTTGATGTGGAATCCACATGCTCTAGCCTGAGTATAAATTTTCCATGTCAGAGGAAGATAAATACAATTTTATCAATAAGACACGGGTTATCAATAAATTCATCTCACTCCTCCATCGCCTGGGAGATCATGATACAATCCACTCTCTTCTTCGAAAATCTTATGGTGTTATAATCCCCTCCTAACAACCAAGAGACCTCTCATGCTGCCATAATAGTGGACATCTCTTCCCAAAAAATCGCCTTACTTCCCTTCCTTACCGGGCCATACGCCCCCCACCCCAACCCCTTGAAAAAACCACCCTTACCCAACACTTACATCTGCACTGCAATCATGAACTCTCCCTTACTTACCTACACCACCTCGCTTTTTCTATCATCCCATATGGAAACGAACCATCTGTCACCACACTTGACATTGCTTGCTTTTTAGAGGAAACATTTGAAAGAATTTTTTTTAGCTCCCTTTTCAAAAAGAATCTTTTTGTAGCTATTAGGAACCATTTGATTTTACAAATAAGGAGAATTGTCTCGATAAGTTCTGCATAACTTGTATATTGTTTGGTGACTTGAATAAGAACTAATATCCTCATTAAGTTCACTCCCTCAATCCCAATTTATGTGACTTTCTATTTTTTTAAGGTAGTCAGAAAGAATGACATATTTTTATATTTAGCTACAACTCAACTTTAAACTTCACATTTTATCTTAATGAGATGATTTATAGTCTCACTAATATCTTTGGCTTATTTTGGACTACAAATTCAAAAGTCTTCCTTTCATTCTTAAACTTCGTGTTGGGACAAAGGGAGTACTTTGTTTGGTTCTAAGTTTGTCTCTTCTTATAAATAATACATGTATAAGTTATGTGGGAGTCTTTGTATTATTTTATATGGGGTAAAATGTGAAATAAGAATACATGAATTAAAACTACTAAAGTGACAATGATACATTCATCTCTTAACTCATAAATCTTGCTCCAACAAGAAATAACACCTGCATTATTAATTTCTGGATTACTAATCCCTAATCCCTGTATAACTTGTCTCTGAAGTGAACAAACTCTTAGGTTCTTTCCGGTGTTGGAAGGAGCTTTTATTCTTGTGATGTAAAGAACTTTCTAAAGCATTTGACTTTATTGTAAAGGAACTTTTCTTTTTGAGAATCCATGTTAAAGAACTTCTCTACTCATAATTCACTTAACTTAATTATTCTGTTAGATAATTTCTTGTTTCTCTTTCTCCTTATTAGTTGTCTTTTGCTCATGTTTGTTCCATCATGCCTTACCAGTCAATAAAAATGTTTTGGCTGTAATTTAGGATCCATGGAACTCAACTTGCAGAAATGCCATACATCGGGACCAGGAATATATATAGGCGCCAAGGGATGTGCCGACGGCTGCTGTCTGCTATTGAGACGGTATGAGAATATTTATTGCCTCCTCACTTTACTCATCTAATTGTTTTGAAGATGCTTTAGGTACGTAAAAGATCATTGAGATATGTCACATACTTTCATGTGCATTTATTTGCCATGCAATTTAAAATGAGCTATTGAGAGTCATCATTTTGTTTATGCTAAAGGATTCATTGGAGCCAAGGACATCCTAATTACTTTTTCCCTGTAGTTCTGGTCTTCAGAAGTAGCAACTCAGCAATTTGTCAAAGTGACTGCTACAACTGCAGTCACTTGATGCGCATGTAAGAAACATGACAAAGCAAATAGTTGCGTGGAAATGTATGGGGTGGTAGGAAATATTGTAAATACCAGATGCCATAGAAAAGAAAAATACTACCTATTTCTTGAATAACATTTGATACATAAGAATTCTTTAAGTTCCCAAGAGTCAGTCTCCAAAGAGGCTTAATAGCATTGGAGAGTTGTGTTCTTACCGAAAGAGAATGGTGACATTGTGAAAGAAGTGACATGACCTGGTTTCACCCATTTTGAAATCTTGTTCATTCCTGTTGCTGCTTTCATTTCCCAGTAACGGCCATATATTTATGTTCTAGTATGTAGGACAGCATAAGACTGGAATTTCCTATGCTTGCTAACATTATAAATGATTTTTCGGGAGTCATACCTTTTCCAGCTATCCCATGCATCTGCTTTCAGTTAGTCAGGCATTATGTGATTGTATGTCGATTGTGTTCTTTGTATTTTGGTCTTCAATATTGGATTGCAGACTTCAGAGGTTGTTTCTTAAGATTGATGTCATTGTTTCTCATCTTTCCAGGTCCTCTCCACTCTGAAAGTTCAGAGGTTGATTATTCCTGCTATATCTGAGCATATGCATACTTGGACCGCAGTTTTCGGATTTAATCCACTCGCGCCCCCCACCCCTCTCCACTCTGAAAGTTCAGAGGTTGATTATTCCTGCTATATCTGAGCATATGCATACTTGGACCGCAGTTTTCGGATTTAATCCACTCGAGGAATCACAGAGGCTGGAGATGAAGTCCATAAATATGTTAGTGTTTCCTGGGACAGATATGCTACAAACGATGTTACTAAATGGGGAAACTATAGAGGGTAATATAATAATAAAATTCTGCTTTTACTTTTTTCTGCTCGCCTTTTTAGGAAAACAAGTTGATATTTTCATCTTTACTGTCCATGTTTGTGATTTGGACTTCTGGATTTTCCTGTAGCTGGTATAGATGCTGGTGATTTGAAACATAGTGTTCCTCGGTTGCCTGCTTTGGTTGAAAAAGCTGATAAGGATTCCCCTACTAAGTGTGACGAAAACGTGCATGATCAAACCTGCATGGAAAAACTTGATGACGGTGTTGGTGCTTCTGATTCTCCATCTACACCTATCGATTTAAGTGAAAGTGCTATGGTTAGAACTACCCAACACTTACATCTGCACTGCAATCATGAACTCTCCCTTACTTACCTACACCACCTCGCTTTTTCTATCATCCCATATGGAAACGAACCATCTGTCACCACACTTGACATTCTACATCTGTCCAATGCAATATGGAGAAGAAGTTGCCTGAATCTAGCACAAAATCAATGCTCGCCTCTCCTTCCAGTGCAAGCATAGGAAACCCTGATCCATCAGGTCCTTCCACAGAAACTAATGACCCGTCATCCGAGCCGGTTCATCAAAAATTGTGCATTTCATTGGAGGAACCTTCTGCCAGAAACATTGAGGTAGAAAAACAGAATGAGGAGGTTTCTGATAATACCTCTATTGATACCAATGGGAAAGGTTTATCAGCAGACGGCAAAGACAGTTGTTTTCTAGAACCTGTTCCAAGTGCAGAAGAAGAAACTGACAAGACAGAAGTTTTAGCATGTGTATCTGCAGCTTGTGTGAGTACAAAGCCTGCCATAAATGTCCTCTCAGGCTCTACTCAACCAAGTACACCTGATGTGCAGAATGGAATAAATGTGGCTGTAAAGCAAGTTGCTGATATCAAACGTCTTGGTGATGGAGATGTTTCGCTGGAGGAGGGTAATTTGGATGCCTCTCCAATTGATGATAGAGTTAATGATAATAGTGTTGTTGAAGTTTCTTGTTCTAAACCTACAATTGATTCGTCGCTTGAAACTTCTTTGAATGTGGCCCCAGAAAATAATACTGATGGTCAACTTTTTCTCTGTCCTGGATCTCAAGCATGTGGCTTGAACCCTTCTGTTGGCTGTTCTGAAGCAAAAGTTTCTCTCGACGAGAAGATAGTTTACACTGAGCCTACTGAGGCAGAATCTCATGAAGTAACTGTGGGCGGGCAGTTGCAGTCGTACTGTTGATTCTTCTGCTGATGTCTCTGCAGAACTTGCTGCTGAAGAAAATATTTAGACTCTGGTCTAGGCCTATTGATGCTAATCACACTGACTATGCTAGGTAAAGACCACCATAATCAATGTAAGTTCGATGTAGGATTTTATACAGGGTCTCCTACGAAGTTGTTTCCTCACCTGAACTACCTTTTGGTAACTTAGGTCATCTAATGTTCCTGAAGCTATTTGTGCTTTGTCAATCGAACCAATTTTTATTCTTCAGCGTGTTATGTCGGAAAGGGTAAAAAGGCAATAGTTATTCAGCAAAGCCATAAAAGAGTTGGTCTAGAAGTTGTGCAGTTTCTATGTTGTCATCTAGGTGGAAGGTTTCAGACTATGTTGCTCAGATTCTTCAAAGTTGTCGTCGGGTGCGTGTTTGATCCTTCAAAAGTAGTGCATTTTTGGATGGTCCAACACAGGTGCCGCAACATTTTTGGAAAGTCCGAACAACTTAGGCTTCAGAAATGTATAGCAGCTTTTGATTGGATGAGCTGGAACCAATATCCTAAACCATCTGTGGAAATCAGGACACTCAGTGCCCTTCCAGGAGCTGGTGTAATGAAAATTGTATTTACGGATCTATCAACATAATGGAGTGTCTGTCTAGTTGTTTGACAGTACAATCACCAGCTTATTAGTAGTATCATTATCAAAAGTGTGTGAATTGTACCTCGTGGATAAGGCAGCAAATATCATGAACCTCATGGGCTCCATTGGTGAAAGACACTCATGAAGATTTTGAATGTACATATGTAGTTTGTGTAGATCTAATATTTTGTTACCGAGGTCCTCAGAGATCCTTGTAATTCATCAATTGAAATGATAATAGCACCAAAAGTATCCAAGTTTCTGGTTAACTTATTCACGATGAGATCCCTCGTGTTTGCTTCTCAGGACTCTGCCTGATCTTGCTAGCATCACAGATTCTTGTGAGGTACATATATTTTTCACATATTAGATGGTTTTAAGATTCCTGTTTCTTATTTGCAGTAGCTATACCAAGTTTTGGTATTTCTGCCAGCTTGTTCATATTGTGAAGGAATGAGTTGGATACATTTCTGGTCAAAATTTTCTTTGTTTATCTGTATCTTTTATCGATATATTAGACTTAAGGTAGATATCAAGAATCTTTGAATGTGGAAAATGGGAAATTTATGTTTATATATAATGTTGCCACAACAACTGACAACATAATTGTAAGATGGAATCTGTCCCAAATTCTTGTCTGGTAAGGATGGATTTGGATGAACTTTGACATCTTTATGCACACGAACATGTACTTGACTTCTTTGCTATATATTCTTTACTGGTAACTCAGAAATTGGTCACAAGCACAGGACGTGCAGGCATGTCTACTTTGTTTTCTTGCCCCCCACCCCCACCCCTATAAATGGCCAGAGTCTAAAACTGCAAATTCTCATATGATGGCATACAAAAGATCTGGGATGGATTCATACACAGGTTTAATACCTTATCTACATGGTGTAGTTAAGAGAAGGAAATATCTCCAGGGATTTCAAAGGCTCAAGAGAGAGAAAATCCTCTGTTCTTCTGCCGAAGAACGGAGACATAGTAAGTTGATTCTTTCAAAGAACAGGAAACAACGAAGCATGATGTCAGTTTGTGGACTGTTGAAATGGTAGTAATTCTTGGAAACAAGACAACCTATGATATGTATCTTTGTCTCTCCATAATTGATCAACGGAGTAACAGAAGTTGTTAATTTCTCTCTTGTATATTCGCTGAGGGTCGTATAAACATCTTAATAACATGTATTTGTTTCATCTTTGAAAGGTATCTTTATGATTTCCTATGAAATACCAATCATGGTTAAAGAAATTTATTTAACCAACCATGACATGAACTCAAACAAAAAGTATAATATTCTAGTAGTGTAAAAGCAACAAATTAGAGTTGCCTAATTCACCTCCAATCTAGCTATTAAACGATTATGAAAATATCAAATACATTATAATCACATAACTAATATGAATATAATTTTAACATGTCATCAAAGGTAACGTTTTTATAGTAATATGAATATAATTTTAACCTGTCATCAAATAGATACCATCACTTTCAGACTAATTATTAAATGATCTCTAAAAAATAATAATTACGTGGTTGGACATAAAATATCAAAAATCAAATTATCGAATTGAATCAAAATTTTTGATAATTTGTTATTCAGTAGTTCAATATTTGATATTGGTATTCAAGAGTAAAATTTTAGAATTTACGGTGTTCGGGTTTGAGTTTGGTCTGAGATACTGGTACCATTTCGATATTTTTTGAATATTAAATTATTTATTTAGTGAAGTCCGAATATCAACATATCCATTACTCATTAATACAAGTACAAAAGAAAGTTAATACTAAACATACACAACCCAAATATATTTATCTTTTAATTGTGTCGATTTGCGTTTCTTAATATTTTCTTACTTGATAATTTTCTATTATATTGTATTTTCGCATAGAAAAATAGAAATAATTAGAATAATAATACTAACTTTATAATGCAATCTACTACAAATTCAATATGGTATTACCGAATCACAATTTGTCAATTACCGAATCATCGAACCAAAATTTAAAATTTGAATATTTGGTATCGATTGTTAATAACAAATACCACATTATTAAATTTAAAATTTAAAAATCGAACAATCATCCCCAATAATTACATAACTAATATGAATATAATTCTAATCAATTATCAAATATGACGACTTTATAAATAATAACCACATATTTAACATGAATATAATTGTAACTGATTATCAAACAATCCAATTGATTTAATTGTTTAAAAGAAAAAAATAAAAAAAAAAATCCATTTTCTCTCACCTTGTCTTTTGCTCCTTGGTCAAACGAAGCTCAAATAGCTCACAATCGTCTCTCACTCTCTTCTCACTAATGGAGCTATCACTTTCATCTCATCGTTTCATCAGCTCTTCATCATCATCATCATCATCATCATCACCATCACTACCTTCTCTATTCAATTCAAGAATTAAGGTTTCAGAAACCCCTCTCTTCTCTTTAAGAAATTATCAACAAAAGTTACAGCTTTTCACTGGATTACACCACAAACTACCTACTTCAATGGAACCCCAAACAACGATTCCTCATGCTTTTGATAATGGGTCTTCCATAACTTCCTCTGAAACAGGTAACTCCATTTTCCCCTACCCAATAATGGGTTTTTGATATTGGGTGTGTTTTTACACCTTTTTTTAATCAAATTGATTTCTTTATAATTGGGATTGCGGTGAAGCTTGTTGTATTTTATTGGGTTTCTATTTTTGGAAATTGGGTTTATATTATTTTTTTAATCTGAAATGGATTTTGATAAAGAATTGTAATGAAATGTGCTGAATGGCGTTTATGTAGCTGAGTTTAACTAATTAGGGATTGAGACAAAGTTGGTTTATGTATTTATTGGGTTTTCGATAGGTCGAATTGGGGAAGTGAAGAGGACTACGAAAGAGACGAATGTGCATGTGAAGATAAACTTGGATGGAACAGGTGTTGCGGAGAATAGTTCTGGCATTCCATTTCTTGATCATATGTTGGATGTAAGTGATATTTTTTTCTGATGAGAAGAGACTTTTTCGTCCACATGTTTATTGATAAATAACTCGGATATAGCCTCTCTTCCTACCTTGTCGGGAGTAAGGTCTGCATACACACCATCCTCCCAACTTATGGGATTACATTTGCATTTGTTGTTGTTGATAAACAAATAACAGAAGTGTTCCATGGTGGGAGACATCATTTAACATGGTATCAGGTTCAAGTCTCTCCATCCTTCATAGAAAAAAATACATGAAGAAACTTGTCTCGGGGGAAAGAATCTGGTCCACACTTAAGGTTGTGTTGTAGATTAAGAATATAATGTTCCATATCTAACAGTCTAAGCTTTCAGAGGGTAAAATTTGCTAAATTTCTTGAAGATCCTTTATCCTGCTGTGTTATACTCGGAACATATCTTAATAAAGAATTGTTGGACTGCTACTGTTTTTCCTTTTCTTTTTGGGTAAAAATATGAACTTTGTTGAAATCTTGGTGCCCTGTTCTATATCAAGAGGCTATAGAAATAGTAATTATAGAGATTTACCTCAAAGGGAGAAAAGGTTCATTTATCCCTTTTGTTTCAAGAGTTCTTATTCAGGCACACAATCAAGAAATAAGAGAACTGCAGAATACTAGGAGAAGGATTGCATTTGTATGCTGCGACCTTATCTTTTTTCTTTCTTGAAGAAAAGGGCTGACATAATTCAATCGTTAAAGATTCTACCTTTGTTCTCTCCTTCAATTACATGTTTATTTTCTACTTATTATGATATATTTTTTATGAAGTTTACAACCTAATTTTACATTGCTGGATGTGGAGAAGTAGCTATTTGATTTCTACTTCTCAACTCAGTTGCTGACTACATCTGCATTGTGTCTGGTATTGTGCTAGTACTGAAACTTGTTTATGTTTTCTTAGCAACTCGCTTCACATGGGTTGTTCGACGTGCATGTTAAAGCTACTGGGGACATTCACATTGATGATCACCACACGAATGAAGATGTTGCACTTGCCATTGGAACTGTGAGTTCTCAGGGAGCTTAAAACCAGTAATTCAGAAGTACATTCAGAATTCCTTGTGTTCTTTCCATGTATTGGTCTCTGTACTCATTTTCTGAAGTACAAAGGTGGGTGCGACTCCCATTTTGATGGAGATGCTCTTTTACTTGATTGAGTAACTGTCCATTGTGTGCTGCAATCCTTATTTATTTCTGTTGAGAGCCTTGACTTCTATAACACCCATTTTGATGGAGATGCTATTTGCTTGCTTGAGTCACTGTGCATTGTGTGCTGCATTCCTTGTTTCTTTGGTACTTGACTTCTATCTTTTGGTGACTTCTACTTTTATCTTTTTGCTATCCAGGCATTGCTGCAAGCACTTGGCGATAGAAAGGGAATCAATCGCTTTGGTGACTTCTCAGCTCCATTAGATGAAGCTCTGATTCATGTTTCACTGGTAATGGATTACTTTTTGGGAACTTGAAATTTTAACAGCTTAGTCACTGAATTTGTCAGATATTCTCTGTCTGAAGGGTACTGCCCTATCAGCGTTCTGCAAAATTACAAGTATAAATAAGATTACATCTCAGTAGTCACTATGGTGGAGTTTCTACATACCTCCATAAAACAAGATCTATAAATTCTTCTTTCACTTGGAACGTGGCCTCATAGATTCTTCTGCATTCGCTGATTAGACATTCATTTCTCTGGTATGGGAACAAATATTTCTTTGGTTTTAGATATTGATCTTTTATGCAGACTGGATGCCAGGAAAAAGAAGTTTGCAACAGTCCCATTATGTTGTGGTTCTTGTGGAGACTAAAGTGTATTAGGGAGCACAATATTATGTGAGTTGTAATATATGAACGATGAATTTAGTGTTACTGCGCAAAGATGTGTCGATACTACTTAAAAGGAAAACTTGAAAACAACACTGAAAGTGCTAAAGATAATGTCAAAAAATGGAAGTGATTAGTTCAACAACTTAATTTAAGCTAATCAAGATTAAAAAGTAACAATGGATGTAACTAATTAGAGGTGTAAAATCATTTTATATGGTTTTATTGAGTTGGAGTTGTCGAATTTTTTTCTTGAATCACGTTAAGAGAAAATGTACGTGTAAATGGAAAATAAAACTTTTGCTATTTCATATACTTTTTTTTCATAGTATAAAGGCAATCCGGTCCACAAAGCATTGTGCATTAGTAGGGTATGGGGAAGGGCCACAACCCAAGTAGTGATATGTAGATAGTCTACCCTAACACAAGCATTAGTGGTGCACCCCAGCTGAGGAGGCTTGTTGTTGGGAACATTTATGTGCTATATAATCCAAGCCGTGAAGACGTTAAGCTTGGTCAAGATCTTGTATTTTGAGTTTGCCTCTCAATTTTTTGTATCATAAATTTGATAGGCAACTGCTTTACATGTCAATTTACCTTGAAAAGCTTATTAGTTAGGGAACATTAGCAATTCTGGGGTATGGAAATATCCTTTTTTGTGTTTTATGCCTAAACTATGTGTTTCTAATGCATGGTTTAGTAATGCAAAATACACATGCCCCTGATTGTTATACTTTATAGATTGTTATGCGATCATTGATAATTTAGAGATTTATGTGCATGAAGTACTTACTTTGGAAAAGCGGTTTTGACTTTAAATAGTTAACACTTATATTTCTATTTTAGTAATTGAGGTTGCACAAAATTGGAGCCAGAAAATGAATAAGGGGAACTTGAAAAAGTATTCTCTAAGGCTAATGTAATTGAGTGAAATTTATTTTGTATTTGTACATGAAGAGAATTCCATTTGTGTATGTGCTCCAGACAAAAAGAAATAAGGTGCTCTGTTCCATTACGTACGTGGATCGGGTTGAAAAAGTGGATAGATATAGCACTCTTAAACTTCTGAATGTGTCAATAAAGTCAATAGATATTAGATAACTCATGACAGAGCTAGGCGTGGTGTAAAATGTAAATGCATCAATCTCGCTGGAAATGGAAACATAAAAGAACAATACTTAGTGCACAAGAATTTTCTTTGATCAATCACTTTCACACAGTTCACTGGTTCAATGAACAATTTCAATTGATTTACCAATTTAGGTAACACAAAGCATCATTAAAGACTAAATATGAAACAAATAACATGACTGACTTAATAATACAAAAACTCTATTACCTTTTTTTAAATTCTAAAACCTAGGATAAATAGACTTTGGAAAACTAACAACAATTAACTTAATAATAAAAACAAGATTTGACCATTTTAAAAGACTCGATTGCTGCTAAACTCCAAGCACCACTCCAAATTCAAGTATTCCAAATACCACCTCCATGGTAATTATTAATTCAAGAACTTTCCTCCTCTTATGATTCAAGGACACATTTACCTTTTATGTCCTTATAAACTTTGTCCAATCGTGACTGGAGTGCCATGTACTCCTCCAACCGTCGTTTGTCTGACAGTATGTCTGAGCGAGGGTGTTCTTTTCCTTTCTCGTCCAATGCTTGTTTTTCTTTGCGAATGTCTTCAAATGCCTCAAAGACATTTGATTCACCCACATTAGCATCATCACGTTGGCGATCGTCTTGTTTCAATTCAAGAAATTTATCAGTTATTTCTTTTACACTCTTGGAGCCATAAGAATATTATCTTCCACTTGGTGAAAATAGTAAAACACCAACGTCTGCTCCGGTCAGAGTTGAATACTGATCCGCTTTCTTGAACAAACCTTTTTTCCTTTTTGAGAAAGTAACGGTCCTTGCTTTTTTTGATGCGATGAGCTTCATTTCAATCTTTTGCCTACCGTGTCCAGTCCTCTTCTCCATTGCAAAAACAATTAATCAAAGAAGAAAATAAGATGTTTTGGCTGAATAAGCTTGAGCAATTTTGAGAGGAATGCTTTGGTTATTTATAGTTGGTGCACAAATCTGTCTGTCACGTTTATTGTCATGTTTATATAATGTTTTCACATTATGGGTCTGGTTGTTATGTTTATTTATTGTACATTATGCATTTATTTAGCATGTGTATTGACGCGTTTATTTAGTGTTTTCATATTATGTGAATCTATTATGAGATTACCATGAATCCCAACAAAAATTGTCTTCTTATTTATTTCATTATATTTGCAAAGTAATAATGTTGAATTGTTTCTAAAGATTTATGAAAAATAAATTGTCAGGTTTATTTAATGTTCTCATGTTATGAGTGTATTCTCACGTGTATTGTCATGTTTATTTATTGTTTTTATATTATGAGTCTATTTGTCCAAGTTCAAAAAAACTATTGTGAGTCTATTTGTCACGATTATTTAGTGTTACAAATCTATAATGTTATTGCCAGGAATTCCAACAAAAGTTGTTCTTATTTATTCAACTACAATGCAACAACATACCCAATGTAGTTCCAAACAATGGAGTCCGAGGAGGGTGGAGCATACCTTCAGAGGTGTATAGAGAGCCCATTTTTGATGCATCCCTTGCTCAAGGCAAAAAAACAGTCTAGGAAGTGACATAATAGAAGTACAATAGACAATAGATAGTAACAAAACAACTGATATGAATATAATAGTACTACATCGAAATTATTCTATAAACAAAACACACAATACAGATAATAACAGAAATCGAAGAACAAGAAAGTACAACAATAGTCCTACGACTACAAGGACAAAAAGACAAAGCACTCCTACATACTAATTTTTCACCCTACCGTAGTACTTCTTTGGTCTATCTCTACCCCTTCTAAATCCATGCATAACCAACCACTCACACGTTCGCACTGGGCATCCATGCATCTCCTTGTCACATGTCTAAACCATCCCACCCTTATTTCGTGCATCTTGTCTTCCATCGATTCATCCCCTACTTGTCTCGGATATTCACATCTTATAGCATACTTACACATCCATCGCAACATTCTCATCTTCGCCACTTTCATCTTCTGAATGTAAGACTTCTTGATTGGTCAACACTCCGCACTATATAACATAGCTGGTCTAACTACCTCTTTGTGGAATTTGCTTTTGAATCTAGGTGGCATCTGCACAAGACTCCAGATGTAAGCCTCCATTTTATCCGCCCTACACCAACAAGTGAGTGACATCCTTGTCAATCTCTCCATTTTCCTAGATAATCAACCGAACTATCTATCTTATGGATGACCTGTGTATCAAGTCGCTCTTCCATATCAGCCTCATTTGTCACCTCACTAAACTTGGACTCTAAATATTCAGTCTTGGTCCTTACTCAAAATCCTTTAGACTTCTGAATTTGTCTTCAAACTTCTAACTTAATGTTAACTCCGTTGCGAGTTTCATTAATCAAAACTATGTCGTCTACAAATATCATACATCTTGGCACCTTACCTTTAATATATCGCGTCAATGTATCCATCATGAAAGCAAATAAAAGTAGGCTAAGGGTCCGAACCTTGGTGCAACCCTATCAACACGAAAAATGCTCTTAGTCTCTCCCAGTGTTTTGGACCGCGAAAGGCGACAAGGGTTTGCCTCGCCACAAGGTGATGCGAGCGGTGAGGCGCTCACCTTTTTGAAGTACAACATCAATTAATACAAAAAAATAAAATATTTTATTGCACATATAAATAATCAAAATTTCAATCTCGATAACATATTAGCAAATATTTCAGTTCAAAAGTTGAAAATAGATAATAGATACCACAACTTTAGAACTTGAATGAGAAAAAAACAAAATCAAAGTCAATAGTAAAGGAAAAAAACAGAGGTAGAAGTAACTCTAAAGTCTGAAGAAGAAGGAGAAAAAAGAAACACAAGGTGATAAAATCTAAAGAAGAAAAGAAGAAATGCGTATTTGTTGGACTTTTGGAGTCTCCACAAATGTTTGGTTGGTAGCTGGAGAAGTCTAGTGGGGTCATTTGGTTGGAGTCACAGTTTAAGTTTAAGAGTGCAACTGTGCAAATTTGAAAAGAAAACCCTAAAATTACGTTTTTTCTTTTAAAACACCCTAAATTAGTCGCTTTTTTAAGAAAATACAAAAGGCGACGCCTTTCTCGCCTCTTGCCTTTCTCGCCATTATCACTATGGCGTCGCCTTTTGAGGATCGCTTCGCCACAAAGCTAAAAGGCGAGGAAGGGTCGCCTCGCCTCGCCTCTCTCCAGTGGCGATAGGTGATCGCCTTTCACAACACTGGTGGAGAGAGAGAATTACAGGGCTTTGAATTTATACAAAAGTTGAATACTCTGGTGTTTGAGTTGTCCTATGGTGTAAAGAGAAAATTCTGGTTTGTGTAAATTGTTGGTTACAATTTTGGGGGTATAAAGGCATAACTATATTGTTTCCTTTTTGTTACAGTCACACCAACCTGGTCAGATATTAATAAATTGTCATGATTTATTTAATGCAATCATATTGACCTATCTACATCATAATCTCCACTTATAACCACTATTTGATGTCTAATAATTGTAGGATTTATCAGGAAGGCCACATTTGAATTTTGATGTACAAGTACCTACTCAGAGAGTTGGAACATATGACACTCAGGTTTGTTTAATATCTCCAAGTTCCTTGATCATTTGACGTTTATTGTGAATTAGCATTTGTCTCTTGTAAGGTAGTTGGAAAATTTTGTATATCCTCAGGTTTAGATAGGTTGTCTCCATTACTGTCATCTGTTTGAATATGGTTAATCCAATTTTATTTGTTGAAGATAGAAGAAGTTTGCCATCGACTAATTTAACAATGTTCAATAGGTTGTCCTTATATAGGAGCCTTAGACTATAATTTGATAGGCAATTCCCTGGAGTTTTTAATTCTTTTTTCTTGAAACTGATAACTTGTATTCCTCAGCATTAAGGATATGTTGACCACCTCCAAAAATGATTCTACAAGGAGAAACTAATTACAGAACTCCTAAGAAGTTCACTATCTGTACTTCCTCTGTAATACATTGTTCTTTGCACCAGAAACATAAAGAAGTAATAAAGTTACATTTGATCTTTTGTATGGAATTGGATCTGCCTTAAAAGATCTTTCTCTCCTTCCATATGTTCCACCAAATACATGCTGGTCTGTTCTCCACCACTTTTTTTGACTCTTGCTTCCAGCGCGTCTGATCCAGCAGCTCAGTACATCTGCAGTATGTTCTGGCGCTGTCTATTCCTCCCTTGCCAAACGGATAAAAAGAGCCCAGACTTGTGATGTTACCTTACAATGTAGGAACAAATGGCTATTAATTTCTTCTGCCTCCTTACAAAGATGGCATCTAGATGCTATCAGAATTTTCCTCCTCTTAACTGCTTCAAGAGTGAGAGATGCTTTCTTTACCACCAGCCATGAAAAGCATTTCACCTTTGATGGTGCCATGGTTTTCCAAATAGCTTTCCAAGGACCCTTAAAGCTTCCTGCCATCTCATATAGTCTTGTGCACTCTGTTAACTGAAAACTGCCCATCTTAATTGTGCCTTTATCTGATGGTATCAGGATCGGTAGTTTTCCCATGTAAAAACAATGAAGCCACCCTTTCTACTTCCCAATCATACAGTAATCTCCTGAAACTATATCCAGCCCCGTGGGGACCAAATTTCTCCTGTTGTAGTATACTAGTATCTAGATTGGTGCAGCTAAAGAACAGATCATGGAAGGTTTCCTGCAAAGTTCCTTTCCATCCAATTTCCTTCCAGAAGAGCATCTTTCTACCATTGCCCACGTAGTAACTTATTTTCCTCCTCAGGGATGTCCAAAAGGACCTGATAGTTATTCAGACCCCTACTCCAAAGGTGCTTGTGACCTCGTGAGTGCACCATTGTCCATTCTGCCCATTCTTCTGTTGGATCACATTCTCCGAAGAGCTTAATTCTCCATATTGTATCTCCATAGCCATTTCATAAGTGAATTATTGTTCTACAGTTTCAAGTCTCTAATGCCCATTCGTCCTTGCTCTCTACTCTGTTGTACTATGTCCCATTTCACCAGGTTAAAGCCTTTGGTCTCTTTATTACCATGCTAAAGAAAAATTCTTCTCAATCTAAATAATAAGGTGACTAAATATTTTACAATTAAAAACAAGATATCCCAGGAAACAGCCTCTCTACTTCTATGAGGTAGTGGTAAGGTCTGCGTACATTCCACCCTCCCCAAACCCCACTTGTGGAATTCCACTGGGTATGTTGTTGTAATAACAGGATATCCCAAGGTAGCCTATCTATATTCTTGTGATTTTCCTTATTCAAATACAGTAAACCTGGAGATGTATGAATCTAGGCACATTGTCTTGATTCTATGACATATTTTCTCAAACTCAAAGTGGGGAAACCAACGTGAGTTTGTTTATTTTCAAAATATAGAAAGTTGACAATGAAATCTCGATGGGATTTTTCACAATCACCAAAAAGAGAAGCGACGCTGGAATTCTTTCCTGCAGAAAGTCATTGGTGGGTAACTGCACAAACAAAGAAAGTGCTTCTTGCAATCACACGTAAAGGAATCCATTATCAATAACCAAAAAGAGAAATGTTGTTGCAAATCTCCAGAACATTATCAATGTAACTTGGATTGGCATAACACCAAGAAATTCAAAGTTTAGAGGACGGCTCCAGTCATATACATAGTAGCAACACTAGTCACTGGATAAAGGAGTGGTGCATGGACAATCCTAAAGAGAGGAGTGCCGTTGATTATGTGTGGGCTTGATTCCTTTTTATGTGTCAAGCACGTGAAAATTCTTTTTGATAATAGAAGAACACTATCAAGAAATTCAAAGTTTAGAGTATGGTGCCAGTCACAAACAAAGTAGCAGCACTGGTCTCCAGAGAAATGAGTGAGTGGTGCATGAACGATATGGAAGAGAGGACTGGTGCATGAATGATCCGAAAGAGAGGAGTTGTGTTGATCATGTGCGGATTTGATTCTCTCTTTATGAACCAAACATGCCAATTCTTTTTGATAATGGGTGTCAGTGCGGCTCGAATCCAGGAGCTCTACTTCCTTTGATACCATGATGAAGTGTGACCATCTCATCTAAAAGTTTAAGCAATTAGCAAGGGAATACTTTTATTTACTTACCTCTTCAACATTAGCTTCTAAGTTTTGATCAAATCTGTTGCTGAACCTTTTCATCCCTCTGTTAATATATATAGAAAAATTTAGTTTGTGTAAAAGGTTTTTCATTGGAGAACCATCATATCATGGTTTTGATATAGGTTGTTTCATGTATGAATATTGAATTTTCGGATGATATAAAACTTAATTTTCTATGATTGAAGTGTTTCAGTTTAAAAGGTTCAAGGATAGAACCGTGTCAACATCAGGTGTACATTCCGGAATACTTCTACACTAATTGTTATCATAGTTAAAATGAAAGAAATTTCATGTTCCCCTGGCCACAAAATATTAATGGTATAAGCTATGTCTTAAGTTTTCCCTCAGTTCTATATCTACTCTTTCGATCCGGCTGATTGGACCACCTTCTTTTGTTTAGCTAGTGGAACACTTCTTTCAGTCCTTGGTCAACACGTCTGGAATGACGCTCCATATTCGACAGGTAAATGCTTGTATGACATTTTTGGGGGTTGTGGGAATGGTGGAGAGGGGCCTTTTTCATTTTTTCGGTCACTAACCTATTTTTCTTCCCTTCTTTACTCTTCTTTTATGTGCTTACATTCTAAGATGTTTGAGTTTGTTTGTTCACAGCTCGCGGGGAAAAATTCTCATCACATCATTGAGGCAACTTTCAAGGCGTTTGCTAGAGCTCTTCGGCAAGCAACTGAATATGATTTGCGTCGTGGTGGAAGTGTCCCCAGGTTTGGTTATTCTTCCTCCCCTTCAATTTTTTAACACAGCTTATAATATGTCTGAATCATGGAGGTTATTGTATGGGCGTGCCTAAGTTTGGTCTTCCCTGTAGTTTGTAGAACTACTTGTCTAACAGAATCATTGGGCTTGAATTTTGTCAATGTCTTCCCTCTTCATGTTACCATTCCTTACTTCATAGATTCATAAGAAATCCTTTGGTCACACCAACACATCAGCAATTTCTTTCTGCATGACTGCTTTGACATGGTTTTATATTCAAATATGAACGCAGTAGATGACAGATACACAACATAATAGGAACCTACGTGTGTAAGCAACAAAAGGAATTTTTTCTTTTTTCTTTCTTTTCTCCTGAAACTCAATTTTTCTATTTATTTATGAAAGGGAGTTCCTGAAACTCAATTTTCCTCCTTTTTACTTGTGCAGCTCAAAAGGGGTTTTGTCTCGATCATGAAATATCTATTACCGCAAAGATTCAGATTCTTTGAGCAGAGGTCGGTTCGTGGAATTCCACTGGGTATGTTGTTGTAATAACAGTTTTGAGATATACAAATGAATCATTTTTATGTTGAATCCTTCTGAAAATATCAGTGGGAAATAATTTCTGCTTATCTTCATTTGTCCCTTGCAGTAGTTTACTGCACTGGTATTTACCAGATATATCATGACTATTGAAGTTCTGTAGTAGAAGAAGGTGGATTGAAATACATCAAATGCTTCTCTAGCTCTTTTAAGAAATCATTTTGATGTCAACGAATGCTACAAGATGAATGGAATTGCAGGCAGCTACTTCCAGTGTTTCTGTATTTATACTTCAAAAAGATGTTGGAGGTTTACTGGTGATGGAGGCATTTGGCTTTTGATTTGGTTATAAACCTTTTTTTTAAGATAACCAATGATCATTTGTATGTTTTGTGACCTCTGTTCTTTTAAGTTGCCTATTACTGGGATGATATATGAATAAGCGGATGAAGTCTCTCTCCTTTGGAATGTCTGGCACTGTCTTTTCCAGCAAAACATGAGATGTAACTTGATGCTATGCCAAGTCTAAGCATTTTTTTTCTGTATCTTGTGGTTACATGCAACTCTGAGCTTCATATGTTCTATATTTTCAGAATTTTGATTTGTGGCTTTGATCAAAATGTGAGTGCTTCATAGTGGATGTTGTTAATGGGAAAATAGCACTGTCTAAGCCTTCTTTGCAGTATGTGACAAAATGCAGTCAGCATGGTGATGCGTGATGAGGTGTTGATTGTGTTGTCTTGGATGTTTGGACATAGTGATTTGGTTTAGTAGATCAGGATTTCATGGAGGAGAGCCTGGGCGTGACAGTGAAACTCGTCGCCTTCCTATACATATTAGGTTCTAAGCTGTGGAGACAACCCTCTGCAAAAGTGCAATATTAAGACTAATAGATCCATGAGGTGGTTAACTGGCTTAGTGAAGGGCTTCAATAAATTGTGTCGTAGGTGGATCACTCGTGTCCTCAGTATCTTTCTATCTAGGGTCATGTTCTTGGTACGACTTTGTCTAATCACTTCCTCCAATTCTTTTGGTTGGACATCTCCCTCTCCTACAATCTGCTATTGCCAACCTCTCATACTTCCTTATGCATTCATACACCTCTTTACATGTTTGAACGTCACAAACGTCATTCCCCACCTTGTCTTGTATAAATTTGTTCATAATTCTATCTCTTCTAGTATGCGCATACTTCCATCTAAGCATCCTCATCTTTGCAACTGGTCAACATTCTTTCCCATACAACTATGATACTCTTAACCTCGAGCAGAATTATGGTAACATACATTGTGAAGTAGTTACATAACTTACCTTCATGGTTACATCCAAATAAAAACTTTGAATTGAGAACATTTTATATTCAGATAATGTTCCTTTCTTTGTCTAGTATCTGATTGTCACAACTTGTATACATCTTGACTATTACCCTGTGTATCTGTGACTTTCCACCCCATGCTACAATCCTTCTTCTGCTCTATTCAGATCATCTAAGATCTCTGACTTGACCTTTTCTGGAAGTGCAGCAGATGGGCCTGCCTTTGAATAAAAACTGGCCAGAGATCTAATAGCTTTCTCTAGCATCACATATGACTCCTGCAAGTTGAGCATTATGTCAAAACAATGACCAGATGAAATGAAACAAACTCAGGAAGACATGGATGTGTTTAACTGTCAAATATCTCTGCTTCAAACTACAGGAGAAAAAAGCATTAAATTATAACTCTTATTTTGCATGGTAGTGTAGTCTGATGCGTAAATGCATGTCAATAATTCTATATCAGGTATAGATGAGCCTGATCATGAGACGCGCTGTCTATCTCTGTGCCAGCAACCTCAGTAGAAGGGGGCAAGGTTCTTTGGAATGACTGGCTTAGTCCAGGAAGGAAAGCGATTTATACTAATTGATCAGGTTATGTCACAAGATCTCTAGAAGTTCTTTCAGACAGTGATTTGAACAAACTCTAAAACCATTGCAAGCAATGAGTTAGTGATTAAAGAAGGCCGTACTTGCTGCAGAAGTGCATCAGCAAGCTTGCTTCTTCTGTCTTCTTTTCTGCAATCAGTGCTCTAGCAGCACAAAACTCAAATGAATATAATTGGACATGCAGTATCTTACAACTTGAATTTTTTATGGCGCCTCAAACATATGATTTTAAAATGAGGAAACGGAACAGCTAGTCTAGCTCTCCTATCCAAATAAGTCCAAGAACCATATAATATACAACACAATTTAAAAATTGTATCAGTAGATGTTCGAGAAGAAATAACCTCATCTATACTGACAGTAGGCAACTAGGCAAGGTAGCTGCATATAGGCCCTGGGCACCTAAAAGGCATTGAGGAACCAGAAATGATCATTGAAAGGTCATCTAATTAAAATAACCACCTGAGAAGTCGAGGTTCAGTATGTCATAAGTGAAAATCACTATGTATCTTCAAATTATCTACAGTACCTAAACATGCCAATTCAATAGAAAATAAACTTATCCACAAGGAAAAAGGAACACTGGTTAGAACAGCCTCTCTACTTCTATGAGGTAGTGGTAAGGTTTGCGTACATTCTACCCTCCCTAGACCCCACTTGTGCGATTCCACTAGGTATGTTATTGTTGTTGTTGTAAATATTTCAAGTCATTGATTATCACGATTCTTAATATTTTTACGCATGTTTTAAACGATTCCACTGGGTATGTTGTTGTTGTTGTATGTCATGTTAGCGTCCTTCTCAGTCAACTATGTTTCAAATTTGCTATACATATTTGGAAATGACGAATTACTGCATTGTGCAAGTACTGAACTTTTCCGTGACCTACAGTGCAATAACAATCCACTTTTTATTTGTTAAAATAAGATTACCTCATTGACTACTGATTTTTGTCCTCTCCATCCACCTAAGTATTCCCTGATGGATCCCTTTGCTGCATCAGCCGTTCGTCTAAACTTAGACATGTCTTTTGGATCTTCCTTTAGTGATTCGCGCAATGTCTTCACCACCTCTCTTGCAGAGTTCAAGTAAGCCTTTGGTAAGACTTTCCCTGACTTTGTTGTCTCGTTTGGATCAAATAAGGACTTAATAGCCCCAACCACACTTTCATCCTTGTCTTGAATGTCTTGATCCTTTGCCCATGCTGGTAGAACCGTTAAGCTGCAGCTGTATGTTAAAAGCAAAACCAAAGGACTGGCAAAACCTACTGCAAGAAGCTGGCGACGGGTTGCTTCTTCTTTGGATAATATACCAGAACTCCTTGATTGTAGTTTATCTATTATGTTAAAAAGAATCGCAATCAGGAAAAAAAAACTCTCCAGAATCAGGAACAACTCAATCACGATATTGTGTGGAGAAGTTAGTACTCATGAGAGGTTAATAAATGTCAAGGACACGATACAGCATAAGAGAAAGAAAAAGAAGATCAGACTGGACATTGAACAGCCTAGTGATGATTCCAATCGGAAGGGACAAGTAAACCTAAAAATGAAGCCGAAACGCAATAAGGTCTTCTCCATTGGATACATAAGAATAAGGAAAGAGGATAGATCCCCTAGTTAGATCTTCCTTTGGACTTTCAAACTATAGGTAATAACATAGTTAATATTTGTTAACAGCTCGGTCATTTCATAAAAAAATTTCCCATGACATTTGTATCAAGGTGATCTATATAAAGCTTTTCAGCATGTTCACATAACAGAACTCCTAGTAATCATATCAAAGTTTTCTTCCTTCGTGTTTTCTTATCCTCTATCTATCAAAGTCAACTTGTTTCTCCGGTTCCTTACTCGCAAAACAATCTGAGTACTTTGTCCCTCTAGACAAGATATCTATCTCCAGCTATTGTAGGTTAACAACAATAGAACTATTGCAGATCTGCAATCCAAGAAGTTGTATGTCTGCAACAACAACTATGTCTATGGCTATATGAATGTTCACTATCCATGTAGCTTGATGAAAACTCATCTCTGTTCATATCATAAAAACTTAGTCTCTTTAGCACAAGAAGAAGAAAATGTTGTGCATATTGGTGGTAAATATGTTCCTTCCATTTCCATTTGTTTGTCACGATTTGACTTGGCACAAAGTCTAAAAAAGCAAAGAAAAACTTTTAAACCTTGTGATATTAAACTAAAGATACGTAGAATGTACCAAAATGTCCTTTAATCTTGGTGTCATAAACATATCATCATGTGTGGAAGTTGGAATTAAAAGAGTTGCCAAAAAAAAAAAAAAGGAAAGAAGCAGTCTTTTTTAAACGGAACTAAAAGTAAAGTAAGACAAACAGATTGAATCAGAGTGAGTAGTACAATATCATGGTCATAAACTAACCATACCAGAGACTGAGAATAAGCAAATGGGATCCTAGTTATGCAGTCACCAGTGAGACATGCATAACATAATAAGAGAGCTTGACGCTAATAATGCTCAACTAACAATAAGATAGACTGCATTTTGGGTGTTGGGGAGGTGGGGTGGGATGCTGTTGCAGTTGAACAGATCCAGCTAGGATAAATTATTCAAATATGCATAAAGTGAATGCACTTAAAGTAACTATCTTTTCATGCAGACCATGAGACTACCATCTACTTGAAGTGGAACTTAAACACATCAAACATGAAAGTCTTACATTCATCAATACCTTGAGTTTTCTGACAAGAGCAAGAAATGGCAAATGGACATACATTCATTGGAATGAAGAAAGCCATCCTGACTCAAGCTACCCCATACACATCAGAAGAAACCTTCACAAAATAAGAAACAAAGTAAGAATCATTAGCTGATTACCTCATCAACCAGAAAGAACATAAATAATTCAGTAAACTGATTTGAACCATACTACCCCTTTAGTACATAAAGGGCAAACTCAGTGCACTAAATCTACAGCTATACGCAGGTCCAGGGAAGGGTCCGACCATAAGGTATACTTTACCCCTTTAGGTACATGAAACCCAAATTCAATCCATAAACGTAAACAAGAATATCAATAAGCTCCTATATAAATTAGACCACCAAAATCAAGATGTATAAATGACACTTTCAAACTATAATTCTTCTTAAACATAGAAAAGAGGAATTGGGCTAGACCCAAAAGTCATAAAGGAGCTTTCTTTGGGTAAATTAGTTCCAAGAAAGCAAAAATAAAGAACACCCACCAATGAATAGACACATAGAACACTCAAGAAGCTGAAATACTTCACTTTGGGTGGAGAAAAAGAAAATCTGTAGATGAAAATTGACAGGAAGAAGAGTGACACTGGCAGTAATGAAATTCTATGGGATATCTTTGTGTTTGGTTCACGGGTTGAAGGGACAAAATTGTGGCCAAGTTACTATAAGCACCCTCGCATTACTTTTCAGTTGCACTTAGGTACCTACAATAGTTTCTATTTTTTTTTTTTTTAATTTCGGCGTCTAATACTCTCATTAGAGCTGAATTAATTCAAATTTACACATTACAATTCATTTTTAAAATAGCATTCTTAATAATATATCTTCATATTCAAAACTCAAAATTAAAATTTAGGATTAAGAATAGAAGAATCTCAACCATCCTATTTCAGTTGGTGTTGCACCTTTCCTTTGATTCTTCCTCGTGGAGGTGTAATTTCATATAAATTTAAGTTCCATCAATTGTTGCCTTATCCTATACAAATTCCATAAAGATAAGTTTGTGAATTTTGAAATTAAACGTATATTTTTATCTTTATAATTTTTGTAGGAATTAAGTTATGTCTTATGGGTTATGAATTGAACTTTTACTTCTAATTACACAAATTTTATAGGAATTAAAAGGCATAAATAGTTGTGCTAAGGCATATCTGTTTATATTACAATACAAAGATAAATGCATATGACTTGTAATTTTAATTATGTGTTGTTATATATTTTACCTTCTTTTTGTTATTTAAAGTGTTGAAGGACAAAAAAATCATTGAGTATATTTTGTTATTATTGTTGATGGGCAAAAGTTAAAAACGATAAATTTAAGAATAAAAATTAAATATCACCAAAAAAAGGATATTCGTGCAAATGACCTAGGAAATTAAGTATTGACCACATAATTTAAAATTTAAATTAAAAGTTTCGATTTAAAATCAATATTTATTTATAAAATATGAATAAAATTTTTAAATCTATTTCAAATCATTACTTGAAATCTCAAATTTTCTTTAAAATATAATTTTTAAATTTTGCGTTTTGATTTTAATTTATTTTCAAAATGTAAAATATGATCCTAAATTTATATTTTATAGAAAATAGATCCATCATATAAAATTTTACAAAATTTAAAAAGATAAAAAAAAATATGTTCAATGCGGATAGATGGTTTGTAACATGTGGAAGCTTACTAAAGATTTATTAGTTATTATTAATGAATGAATCTTTTGTAAAATTATGTGATTTGAATGTTTATAATAACATATAACAAAAAATAAATACATTTATAAAGAAATATAAAAATATATAATGTATTAATGCTCTTAAAACATTTTGATACATTATTTATGAATTATGATTTACTTTTTTGGTAAGATTGTTATACGAAATAAAGTCATGAATTGATAACTAGATGATTCGAAAGTTGATACATGACAAAAAGGACAAATTGAATATGAGTCGACAAAAGTAAGGACGGAGAGATTAGTGGAAAGCAGTTTCATTTAGTGAAGATTTAGTGTGTTATCGCCGCTATTTAGTTGTTGTTATTACAACCCATCTAGCGATTCCCGAGATTAGTGCATGGTGCAAGATACAAAACTAATTAGAATTGTCCAAACAATTGATTGTTATACAAGATCTCGAGATCATCTCCTGTTGTTACTCAACAATGATAACAAATAATTAATAGACTTTATAAGAATATAATTTGTAGATCTTATCTCTTGATACTTAATGGTAAATAAGATTTTTATTCATTTTTACGCAAACATTATAATATAAGTCATGTATACATAAAGTTGCTAAGTTCAAATAGCACGAATCATTTTCGAGAATATTATCACTCAAATTCGTCGAAACTCAAGATAAATTTTTTCTATGCTTAATTTATATTCCTCAATTATTTGTTTGTTATCTAATTGTTGTAAGTTATTTCATTATAAGTTCTTCTTCTGATGTGTAAATAAATTCAACGATATCATTTTAAGAATGAATAATCTATCTATCTATATTTATATTTATATTTTTTATACTACACTAAAAACATAAACTCAAAAAGTCTAAGGTTAAATTACATAAATACCCTCAACTTAAAAAATTAATCCTCGACTATCCCAAACTACTACACCTACTGCTTCAGACTCTTCATCGCATATCATCCTCCACTATGATACGTTGCCTCCAAACTCACACAAATTGAACAAACGCCACTGTCCAAATAACCCCCAACAAGTATAACATTCATCTTTTACCGCTTCGCTCCTTACTCTATTTATATAGAACACTCTCCAAACTCTATTGTGATTTCAACTTCTTTCAAAAACGAAAAGGTATCTCCTGTTTTAAGTTTTAACGCCAACATACTGCCATCGTTTCTCACACAAGCATGTGCACTTTGTTTCCAAAACTCAAGAATCCTAATTTTTTTAAATTGCAGATTTTCTCAAGATAGGCTCACATATCATTTTGTTATACAAATTCAATGTTTAAAGATTCTCAAAAATTTCTATTATTTTTGGAATGAATCTACTCAAGTTATCGCCATGAAGGAATGAGAAAGACGAAGCACTTAAATTTTCAATATTCTAGGAATGTTACTATTAATTTCACTACAAGCAGCATAATCATACTCAAGAGAACTTGAGAGATTTTCAACAGAAGCTGAAAGATTTTCAAAAGTAGATTATTACCTATCTACAACTATCTTAAATGTTTGCAATTTGTCAAAGAATTGAAGAAAGCTAATTTTGGAGACGAAGACCCTATTATAACATAATTATCATTTACATGTATATATTCTAAACGTCTTTAATTACCAAATGATCTTTAAAAAAAAAGCTAGAAAGTGATCATTATAATCAATTCCAAATCGAAAAATAGGAGGCAACCACATCAGTAATTTCCATAAATTAAAAAATTATTATATATTATGAAAAAAATATGAACAATTTAAAACATCCAACTACATGTCTGATCAAAATCTAACTTAACCCTAAAAAGCATCTCTTGCCTTGTCCCCCGTGGTGGAATCTTGGTTTCTCCTCCTATATATAATTGTGATGATCCCTTTCAACTCTTCCATATACTTCTACTACTAGTTTCAATGGCAGGAGGCAACCCTGCTCCAAAACCCTCCTCCAGTAAGCCAGCTCATTCTTCTACTTCCGCTTCTCACCGTAAATCCCGATGGGAATCCCCCACCGGAAAGAAACCTTCTTCCGATCCCAAAACCCCTGCCGCTGCCGCCGTTGCAGCTGCATCAGGATCCGGCGATCCCAAATCAAAGCGCTCTCCAAAACCCACAAACCCAAATCATCCTACGACCCCTAATCCGAAACCCATTAGCAATCCATCACCAAAACCCGACCCGAATGCTCACTTTGGCTTACCCCCTTTCCCTTTCCGTGACCCACCTCCACCCCCTTTATATGGGTTTCACATGCTTGACCGTAGAACCATAGTTCTTGCTGATGGTTCTGTACGGTCTTACTTCGCTTTACCCCATGATTATCAGGATTTTCCAGCTTTTCCCCGGCCTGACTTTCATGGGCCACCACCGCCGGGATTAGGATTTGAGAGGCAGTTTCCGGATGATGGGTTTATGAGGAATAGGAATCCGGATCATTGGAATCCAATAGGGATAGAGGGGGGACGTGTTGGTGATGGTGCAATGAAGAGGAAGTTTGGTGACGAGGGGAAAGATGGGCTTGAGAGGTTAAGGCAACAGGTGTTGGAACATGGAAATGCAGGTGCGGTTCCGCCCGGGTCAAGTAGGACGTATATGGGTAGAGGAGGAGGAGAAGAAATGATTAGGCCTGCAAAATATATGAGAACTGGAGGCGTTGAAGGGAGTGCGAGTAGAACTAAGCACAATGAGGTGGATCAAAGTGCATTAAAGACGTCTTTTTTGAATATGGTGAAGTTAATTTATGACAATGCTAATCTCAAAAGGAGTTATTTGGCTGATGGAAAGCAGGGGCGTTTGCAGTGCCTTGCTTGTAACAGGTCTGGGATTATACTAGGATTGTATTGCGTTTCTAGTGTTTCTAGACTGTTGGTGTGTAGATTGGATGCTTGTTTTTGTTAGTTCAATTCAGCTTTTCTTCGCTAGTTGCTACTTTTCATGCACATAATAAAAGCATCTACTGAAGAAAAGTTAAATTCTATGCTTTTGGGGCTACGCCTGCATCTGTCTTAAATCTACTCATATAGTGTTTTTCCATTGATGCCAAGCTAATTAGTTATTTGTTTATGTCCTCTAAGCTCTTGAATTAAAACTGTTAATTCATTATGGAGCTGTCGATATGAGTAATTTGTATTTCAGGTTCAGTTTTCTGACTATTACTGTTATACTTGGACTATTATAGTCGAAGGTATTGTAATTAGGGATCAAGGGCCTTTGACAACTAGATAAAGAACTAGCCAGCTCCAAGTGTTTGATTCTTATAGAGAACTGGGAACAGCTAGATAAAGAACTATCTAGCTCCAAGTTTATTGGAGAAAGTGTTTGATTCTTATAGAGAACTGATATAGGCGCTGCCATGATCATGTTTTATTTGGAAACATGTGGAAATAATGGTTGAACTTGTGTCTTGATTTGTCAGCAAATAACTAGGTAGCTTCAATTTAGAAAAGGAGTGACTCTGCTTTGCGTTGTAGTTAATCTTTGTTGTGTAACTTGTTACCCACGGTACTTTAAGTTCTGCTTGAAATCTCCCTTGAGTTAGAGATTGTGGATGGCCTGTTTTACGTCTGCTGTTATTTTAGATTTTGTTTGATAGGCTGTTCAAATTTTAGTTGTTTTTGCCCTTGAATGTTGGAAAATGTGCTAGAACTCTCTCACTATCTTCAATATCATCTCCTTGAAGTCGTCATTGCAATATCACTAAAAATAGATGTGGTCGTATGTTGTGTTTTAAAAGGTCGTTTGTTTTTACATTTAGTATTTGCCAAAAGTTGTTCCCAATTTAGTTTTGGATCGAGATGATGTTGATCCATGGTTCATTCATGTAGATATCATTGTGAGTCAATTGTCTCTTGTTTCTTAGGTTTGCTAGATGAGCTACCTTTATTAATAATCATATCTAATTCTCAGGCTAATGATAGTGTATCTAGTTCCATGGTAAGTTTGCCCATGGCGACCTGTGTTACTAAATAGTAATTGCTCCATCCCGGTGAAGCAGAGTTGGGGATTATTCCCTTTGAGGTATGAAGCAATGCAATTTAGAGAACCACATGCTTAGGTTGCAAAGCAACTCAAGGGAGAAATAATTTCTTTTTATTGCTTATTTGATCTCAAGAGATGAAAATAAAGAGAGTGATGATAGGAAAAGAACTGGTCGTTTGTTGTTTGATTATTAGGACTTCTCCCTAGTTCATTTCAATTAGGGCACAATTTGGTCTATTGCTTATTCTCTAGTTTGCAAATACTTTGGGTGGGTGCATTTTTTGCATTGTTGATTATGCAATTCATGCATTTTCTAGTTTGATGTGAGAATTGGAAGGCACAAAGTTTCCTACTAACTTTATTGGACTTGCCTAGAACCATGAGATAGTCCACGATAGGGTGAAAACTTTTTGTTTATTTCATTTTTTTCTAGCTTGAAGGGATTTTTAAATGTGTGTACTTATAGTTTCCACATCAAATGCCAATAGCATGAGATGTGAATTTTCTTTTAATCCCCTATAACATGTGACTTCACCTACCTTTTTACTCGAGCTAATATCATTTGTCGTAATATCCAGGCAATGTGTTGCCTACGTTGCTTACCTTTTTTGTTGCATCTTTTGAGTTTTTCCCATTTTGTTAGTATAAGAATGTTTATTGAGAAAGGATAAGAGTGTATACGGGACCGGGGAGGATGCTACCTATTTAAATCAAGTATCGAGTGCTCTAAAAGGGAATTGAAGAAAGTGTTTGATTCTTATAGAGAACTGGGGAGAGCTAGATAAAGAACTAGCTAGCTCCAAGTCAATTGGAGAAAGTGTTTGATTCTTATAGAGAACTGGGGACAGCTAGATAAAGAACTAGCTATCTCTTGGAGAAAGTGTTTGATTCTTATAGAGAACTGATATAACTTACTTTAGTTGTTAGAGATACTGACTTAAGGTGCTGCCACGATCATGTTCCATTTGGAAACATGTGGCAAATAATGGTTGAGCTCGTGTCTTGACTTGTCAGAAATAACTAGGTAGCTTCAATTTAGAAAAGTAATGACTCTGCTTTGCATTGTAAATTTATCTTTGTTGTGTAACTCGTTACCCATGACACTTTTGGGTTCTGCATGAAAATTTGATGGAACCCTGTTCGCACACATGCTCTCTCTCTCTCTCTCTCTCTCTCCTTGATGACGTCATTGCAATATCACTAAAAATAGATCGTGGTCCATGATTCATTTGTATAGGTATCATTGTGAGTGATTGTCTCTTGTTTCTGGGGTGGCATTCTTGAAGCCATATCATTTACCTTTATTTCTAATCATATCTAGTTCTCAAGCTAATGATAGTGTATCTAGTTCCATCTTTCATGGTCATTTTGCCCCACGACGACCTATGTTGCTAAAAAGTGATTGCTCCATCCTGGTGAAATGGAGTTTGGGGGTAATTCCTTCTGATGTACGAAGCAATGCAATTTAGAGAAGCACATGCTTAGGGTGCATAGCAACCCAAGGGAGAGATGATCTCTTTTTATTATTTATTTGATCTCAAGAGATGAAATATAAAGAGTAACCTATATTGTAGAGGAGCGGGGATTTACCCTATGCACACCCAAAGGGCAGCGGCTGTGGCTGCGGGTTTCTCATGTCATAAAAAAAAAGAGTAACAGATAGGAAAAGATCTGTTTGTTTTTATATGATTACCCGAACTTCTCCCTAGCCTGTTTCAATTGGGATATAATTTTGTATTTTGCTTATACTCTAGTTTGCAAATATTTTGGTTTGGGTGCAGTTTTTTATTGTTGATTATGCAATTTTTCTTTGGTTTTGTGGCTGCTATTGAAGGCATTAATTATTTTCCCAACTTGAAGGGATTTTTTAAATATGTACTAGGTTCCACATCAAATGCCAATAGCATGAGATATGATTTTTATTTGTATCCCCTATAACATGTGACTTTGCCTGCCTTTTTACTTGAGCTAATACAATTTGTCTTAACAGCCCGGGGAACTTGTTTCTACGTTGCTTTTTTTTGTTTTTTCGGTTGTTGGTTCTTTTGAGTTAGTATTCCCATTTTGGTTGTATAAGAATATTTATTGAGAAAGGATAGAGCATTTTCGGGGCCAGGGAGAATGCTACCTATTTAAATCAAGTGTAGAGTGTCCTAAAAGACACCTGCACCTTTGTTCTGTGTTCTTTCATGCATCTCCTTGATGCCTTTCTATTACAACTTATTTCATCCCCAAAAAACTGATTTCTTGAGGTGGGATGAAAACCGTGGGGGATCAGAGGCAAATAAAATGTCAGGTGATTTCTTTCTATTTTTCCTAGGACTTCACGGACAAAGTTATGCTATACTTGTGCTGGCGGGACTTGGGAGTAGCTGGTACTCTCTGAAGGCCCCCGAAATTCTTAAGCAATAGTCAACCCAATCAATTTCTCACCTAGTATTGTGGCGTAATATGCAGTAGTTTCCCTGCCTGTCATAATGCATTTTCCATTTCTATTATATTCATGTGTTGTGCTCTGGTTCTCTTTTTGCTTCCATTTATCATTATAGGATTGTATCAGGGAGCAATCACAATTAGGGTTTAGGTGTGTGAACCACAGATATTGTAACAAGTAGCCTCTATATCTCATGTTTAGTTCATAGGATCCATGTATATCTTCTTTTAATTCTGAATTGAAGAGATCATATTAGCCCCTATGTTGCTTGGACTTTTCAGAAATATCGATAGGTGCATATCGGATACTTCATAAATAGTGTATTCTTCGAGAATCCAACACTGGTGAGGCCACATTTTTGGAGACTCTAAGCAACATAGAATAGCAGTAACAACAACAATATTTTCTCAACATTCAAAATGTGTTCTGAAAATGTAAGTAAAATAAAGCATTGTAAGGAGATCCGTCCCATTAGTTTTCAGTATATGTGAGGCCTCATTTATTTATTGTTTTCCTCTTCTATCATCGTTCCAGTACTTATTTTACTTGAAAAGTAAAATGCTAGTGGTATATTCCGGAGTATACAACGCAAGGGAGGCATGATCCATCTACACGCTTAGGGAGAGAGAGAAAGGAGAGCGAGCCTTTTCTATATGCTTTTCTTCATTTGCATATTTGATAGACAGTTGTGGCTTAGTTGCTGCTTTTATAATTTAATTTGTTAGTTTCTCAAGGTTAGCTTTTAGCTATACAGAGCTTATTGTGTTGAGTCTTTCTTTTTTGTGGTGAGGCATTTTAAGCCTCGGAAGCTACTCCTTCATTAATTGGTGACCTAAGTTATAACCCTTCCCTGCTTGTCCTGTGTAGTGATCACCATGAAACTCTTAAAAGAATTTTTAGGAAGATCTTTATCCTATCCATGAGTTAGATGCTTGATCACATTAGTTTGTGATGAGTTGAATTGCCTTTTCAGTTTCCGAAGGTAGAACATGAAGCAAAGATTCTAGCACCTTGCTTGCTTAAACGCTTGACTAGTGTTCCTTTGTACATAATAATACAATTGTATTTGACTTCAGTTTTTCTTTTTCATGATTTAGATGTGTGTAGATTGACGATCATTATTTGACTATTCAACATATGGAAATTTTAGTCATTTGTTCTCTTTATAATGGATGTGGTGCAAGTACTGACTAAATAATTTGAAGGCAGTCAACCTTTAGAATCCCACCAACGTTTTCATATCACATAGGCATAAATCTTTCAGAGTTTGTCATATGAATAGTTTTCTTTCGTTGATCACTAGGTCGTAGAAAAGCTTTTCTCAGTACCTTGTTCTGTATTTTGTCAAGAATTCTCGTTGTCTCATTTTGGACCAAAAAAAGGTTCTTGTTGGTGGGAGCAGTAGCTTCTACTTTCACAATGTTGTATTATGACTATGTGGCTGAACCACATTGTTTTTCTTTTTTTGGATAAAGCTTAACCAGGTTGTTGTATTCCGTGGAAGATGAAAATGGTTGGTGATTATGTGGATAACCGGAGCAGTTTTTAGTATATTTAACCTTTTTGTGTATATGTATATCTTTCGAGATCTACCCTGCCTCGCCTTTTGAGTTTCAGCAAGTCAATACGTGCAACCAAATCGTGGACCTCTTGTTTATGAATTCTTGTTGTGTGATTGCTGAACTTTTCCTTTATCTTGGTTGTGGTTGTTGCAGCACGACACTGGCTGCCTTTGCCTTTTGAATGTTCACCTGGAAGGAAAGTAACACGTTAGATGTTTTGAGAGCAAAAAAGGAATCTGTTATATAGTCCAATAGAAGTGTATTTCAAGCCTTCCTTTTTAGTGCAATTTGGCTTCATTTGATAATGTTGAAGCTATGATTGAATCTTTGAGCACTTTACACAACTTGTACTGATGTTAATTGCACATGGAGCACACATTGCTGGTAATCAATATATTTACCTTTTTATGGGACAAAAATATAGTATGACAAAGGCTGCTTGTAGAAAAAACTAGGCAAGGAAGAAAACTAAGTAGTCATTGTCCTGTTTAATTTCTTCAGCTGTGTTATTCTCCCCATCTTTTTATGGGACAGAAAGTAATTACGTGCATGGTCCGTATAATGTTCTCTGCTTTGCTTTCTACTTGGTACTCATTTGAGAAAATCTCAATGTTCCATTATATTGAGACTGACTTGTCTGACTTCCCTTTGCAACTTCTAAAAGAGATTTCTTTCCCTTTGAAGTAGGTGTAAAGACAATTTGTTGATTGATGGCAATTACATCTCATGTTTGGGTGAATTTTAGCTGTGATGTGCAACCTGCAAAAACTCAAAAAATAGTATATTATCACCTTGTTAAGTTCAGAAACCTTGAAATAATACTGCCCAACTTCCCTTTCTGTGCTCAATGCTTTTGCTTTTGTTTACACTTGTATATAAATATTTTATCTTGGTTTGAGGAGTAACTCTAAAGTATTTTGTAACTTTGGCCTGAAAACAACACAGGATGTCAAAAGAGTGTCCTGATATGCACTCTCTCATTATGCACACCTACAACTCAGATAATGCTGATTCACTTGTGGAACATTTGGCCTTTCACAAAGCATTATGTGTTCTGATGGGATGGAACTATTTGACACCTCCTGATCACTCAAAGTCATATCAGATGTTATCTGCTGATGAAGTAACTGCAAACCGAGATGAACTAATTTTGTGGCCGCCTTTGGTTATAATCCATAACACTATCACAGGAAAACGTGATGATGGGCGCATGGAGGGTTTGGGAAACAAGGCAATGGATAGTTACCTTAAAGGTAAGACATCCATCTCTGTTTCTTATCATTCCCATCGTTTCATCGAGGGAATTTTCCTGCTTTCTTCCCTATACTTTTGCATCTACTTGCCACGTCTAAAAGTTCTCCACCCAATATCTATGGTCCCTTTTCCAGGACTGGGACTTTCTTAATTTGTCTGACCCATTTGATTAATTTATTACCCTTTTTGCTGATGGTGTGTTTCGGCATTGTCAGTAGTCATTTAACCACCACCTTGCACACTGGCCTCCTCTGATGATTTGTTATTCTACTTTCAAGTGTGCTCTTTGATAGTGTTCTGCAAGGGGTGCTTCTTAGGCCAAGAATCATAGGATCTGAGGTGGTCTAGAATCTTAAATCTGTTAATTGTCTTGCAGTGGACTGTAAAGGCAAACTTGATGGTTTGCACAATTAGGTTACCGGACTTTAGACCTAAATTTATGTGTTTTTGTTGATTGGATGATTTGTCGAGAAATTGACAAGAAAAGGTCTCACAGATGGAGGGAGGGAACATCCTATAACATTAAGGGTGTTAGATCACATCTGAAAATTGATATCGAGGATCATTCTTTTAGCGGTCACACTTATTTTATGAAAAAGCACCCTTTACACTCTTTCAGGTTGTCTTTCTGTGGGAGAAGTTCAAATGTAAATGAAATAGATTCCCTCATCAGTTGCCTTAGTTCCCTACATTTACAGAGGGCACTGAGTTTTTGCATTGTAAATATTCCAGTGCCTTCATGGCGCCCTTCAGATGAAATGAATCTTTACTTATCAAAACATTCTTGAGTTGCTACTCACTGGAATGATATCACAGCCGACTTCTTATTTTAGAAAAGCCCCTTGGCTCATCTTAAAATTTCCTCAATATGAGAACTCCATTGCCTTTGGAGAAAAAATGAATTGTGCGGATTGCATGCCATTTGTATTGCTAACTAGAATCAGAAGCAGTGAAAAGCGTTGGCTTATAGGCTGATATACTCGTGCATTTTGATGACAAAGAATGTATACTTCCAGTCATGTTACTATACTGGATCTTTAGTCAGCAGCCAAAGGTATTTTTTGAAGAATTATGTCGATTGCATGGGAGCCTGTTGTTGCCAATATTTAGGGCATGAATTGCATTCTCTTAGACTAATTCTATATCTTCATGCTTTTCTGTGTAACCAGTATATCTTTTCTTCATGCATCACACTGACCAAAGGTGAAATCTTTACTAATCATTAGTATAATGAAGCAGTAGTGTGACTTCAGGCATGGTTCTACTTTCAGTGAGATGTTTGGCAATTACTGCAATTGACATCTTCCCAGAAATAGAACCTGTGGAATTCTTTGTGAGGAACTGTGATATGATTGTATTTTTAATTGTCTGTTTCTACATGGTCAACACGTATGAGATTGCAACTTGATTGTGTTCTCTTGTCAAGATCTTGGACCTCATTTTCCTGAAGTTCTTCTATCCATCTCTGCTGTTGAAAAATGCATCTGGCTTGGGTTCAATTAATCTCCTATTCAGCAGGGGCAGTATCTTTTCCTGCTCCATGCTGAACTTGGTTCTAAACCAGGTCATGCCGATACGTTTTCTTGGGGATGTTAAAAAGACTTGATGGTTTTCCATCAAATTCACGAAGGATATCAGTGTACAGTTTTTGTAATGAGGAACTGTTCGCATCTTATTTCTATTGAGGATTGATAGAACTGGTGTGGTGCCTTTGTTTTTGAGTTCCATATAGTGTGGTGCCGTTGTTTTTGAGTTCCATATACGATGATTAACTTGAGTTTGAATTTCGTTTCTGAAGATGCTCTAATTTGAAGTCAGTTTGTCTTTTTGATGTTTACCATTTCTTTGTCAGCTTGAAAATTTTGATGTTCCAGGAAATACATTATTATTGTTATTACTATCATCACCACCATACCACTTTTACTGGTCATCGAGTATTGCTATTTGTGGTTTTTTTTCTGTTGGAGAATTCAAGCCATGGATACCTTTGCCAATGGTTTCATTCTTGGGTTCATTATCAACCCCTCTTTTTTCTTGTTGTCTTTTTCACCTTATCTTAAAGAAAAGCTGAGAGTATGTCTCTTGATTGAAACTTCCTGTTAATATTTGTTATCATTAGTATTTGTGTGTGGAACTGGTCATAAGTTAGTGCTGTTCTATAGCGTTTATTGGTTTTAGGATTATATCTTTCTTGGCACCTTGAGTGTCTTCCTTTCTCCAGGCTTGTTTTTAGCTCTACGTCTGCATCTCTTGAAGCTTCTGTATTGCAATTGCCAATTTTGTTTTCAGGTATTGGATTTCACAGTGGCAAGGCAAAGGCCTTGTATAGCAGAGACGGTCATCTAGGTATCACCCTGGTTAAGTTTGCAAGTGACCAATCAGGTTTGATGGAAGCCATGCGGTTAGCTGAATATTTTGAGAAAGAGAACCATGGGAGAACTGGTTGGGCTCGACTGCAGCCCTTGACTCTAGGTAAGGATGATGAAAACAATCCTGACCTTTGCAAGTTTGATCATAGGACTGGAGAGAAGAAGAGAATCTTCTATGGTTACCTGGGTACTATTACCGACTTAGAGAAGGTTGATTTCGACTTTCGAAAGAAGATTACCATTGCTAGCCGATTGGATTACAAGCCATCTGGTTAGAACCCACTTCAATAGATTTGCATAGATGTGCTTCAGTTGAGAATATTGCTCAACTCCCTGCACTAGATGTTGTGGTTTCAGTTACTTGTATTGCCCATTGGAATTGATGGACTGGGGTTCTCAGGGATGACAGAAGAACTAAGTTATAAATATAATGCACGTCTTTTTTCCCTTCTCTTGTAGTGAATTTCTGCCGCAAGATTAGCAGTTTTGAAGTCCCAACACTCACTGATTGTTCTGGTGCTTGTCCTTGTCCCGCCTCCTCGGTTTGAGGCTGGATGTATCATTTGGGTGTGGATATGATCATGGTTAAAAAATTTGTTTCAAGGTTAATTTAGGATTGTTCCCCTGCAGATATTAGTGCGAAACTATGCCTTGAAAAAATCGACCTGAAAATGAGATATTCATCGTTGCAGGCTATAATCTTTTAAGCACTGGTCACTAGATTGTAACAGAAGTATCAAGTTCTGTTGCAGTTTAGACAAAAGTATCGTGCTTTTCTTAAGGTTAAGCAGCATTATCTTGCTCTTTGCCTTTTAATGGTTTTCTTTTACTGTTGAGTTTGTGATATAATCATTTTCTTTATATTTGAAAGTTACTACATGAACCGTAAGCCCGGTTTGAAGAGGCTCATATATGGAACTGCGTGAAGTAATACCAATTAATCGAAATTCAGAAGCTTATATTTCACGTTTTGGTTTCCTACCTTGTGTTCGGTACCCATTGGAGTCTGACTAAATTCGGATTTGTGCTGGGATGTCTTACATTGGGGGGTAAATAGCTCTATAACAAAGGCGGACTACTTATTCAAGGAGACTCGAACATGAGACCTCTGGTTAAGGATGAAGGGCGTTGCAATACAAACCAAATAAGCCTCACTCTGGGGGTATTTGAGCAAGATTTCTTTGTTCTATCAATAAACGATCGTCCATTGATACAACATCAACATTATTTGATTCAAACAAGTATTACAAACTCAAGTATAGAGTACTTGTTCAAGAATACATATGGTTATGGTGTAAAGTTGATCAAATATGTAATAGATAAAAAGCAAGTAACATAGCAATTCTTACAGCCTTGAATTAAATCTCAACCTTCCACACAAGGCAATCTTCTGATAAGAGGAAGGTCCGCTTCCACGAATTTCATTTATATTAAATCTCTTAATGTTAGAATAGCTTATATAGTCATGATTCAATTCAGGTTCATCTTGATTGATTTCAAAATAGCTTAAAATATTCATATTGTGAAAGATTTTGAGCAGTTCTCCCCTGAATTATTTGTAAAAAAGAAAATGTGATGTTACTAAGATTTGATGCCACTTTGAAGTTGAAAAACTTTCTTCTTTTTCTATTTAGAGTTTGTCTGGTGAGGGGAATATTTTCTTGTCAAAAGTAGGACTCAAGTGCCTCCAAACTTTACTGGTCAAGAAGGAATCAATTCTCTTTGGTTTTTTTTTTTTTTTCTTTTCTCAAAATAAGAAAAATTGAAATGGGAAAATGAACTTTAGCTGATTTTATAATAGCGTCAAGGACACCTGTTAATCTCTTACTATTGTCACTGTCCAATAACCAATTTGGTCTAGTAATAAATATTAACACACATGAATCTAATACATAATGTGCTACTTAACTTTAATTGACTTCTACGCTCTTCAATTTTGAGTATTTATAAACAGGTAAAATTGTATAAAATTAAACAACTAGACACATGCATCTTACGTAATATCATATATGACAATTTATTTGTTTAATTTTATGTAAATTTAAATGTCTATTTATACATATCCGAAGTTAGAAGGCATGAATGTCAACTAACATCAAATTAAAGAGCATATTTGTGTATTATTATTCCAAAGAAATTAATAGTAGTAGTATACATTGTCTTGATTAAACTTTACATTTTATCTTCTGTTTTTTTTCATTGGGACTATAGTGTTAGCTAAAAGATTCCCCATCTATGTTGTCACGAAGAAAATATTTGTATTTCGACACACTCTTTTAATAAATGCCATTAACTTATAAGCCATACATAAAAATGCTAACACCAAAGAAATAAAATTCGAGAATTATGAGATCTTAAATTTAAATTTTAGTGAAAATAAAATTTTAGATAATTTCTTCTTTTTTAATTTTTTTTTTTTTTTGTTGGTAGAAGATAATATATACTTCGTACAATTAATTGAAAAACGCGCAAATTGATTTGATCAGTACAATTATATCAAAAATAATAGAGAAGCATACTTTTTGAATTTTGACAAATAAGTTAGGCAACTAAATGTAGATGAGCAGTGGATATCATTATTGTTCATGAGAAATATCAAATAACAACAAAGACTAGAGGTTAAGAATATAATTAGTTAAGGCTAATCACATGTAATAAATAATAATACCCACATATTGAAAAATTAGATATAGTAATATAATCTGGTCCCCTTTTATCCTAAGATTCCATCAACTTTTTACTATTTATTCACTTATCCTAAAGGTAGACTAGACATCTAGGACAATATCGACGTTGATTATGATAGGATGGTTGAGATTTTTTAATTTTTAATTAGAGATTTTAAGATCGTATTTCTAAAAAGTAAAAAAAAAATTATGTCAAAAGTATCCCTTTCAAGAAAAAGATGTGCAGTCTAATGAGGCTACTATGTTGAAGAGGAAGTGAAAGGAGCGAGACCTTGCGGATCCTCTCTTAAGATAGAAGGAATTCATTCAGGAACTACCCGTAATAACGAACTTGCAAAATGGATGACACTGCTTCACACCCCCAAAAAAAATATAACGAATTTAAATTTAATCGACTCAAATCTTAATATAAATATCGAACATTTGGTGAAAATAAACAAAGTGAAAAAGACAAGAGGACAGTAGGCAGTGCGCATGCCTGTTACTGTCATTCTACTCCACGTTGATACTCTATAAAATTGAATTGAAAAGTAATTAAATTTTATTTTTCTTTAAAATTTACCATATGAAATATTGAGTTTAATTATTATTTTATAAGTTCACATAAATTATATTACGTAGTTAAATAAACTATTAATTCATGAATTACAATTATTTGCATAATTACAGATAATTCTAATCTGCAATTGAATGATTTTCTAACATATGAGTTTGAAGAATTAATAACCTCTAAATTAGAAGCGTTTTATGTCCTTTAGATGTATGTATAATGCGAATTCAGCTATCTTTTAAATAATAATAATAATAATAAATATCACACTTTTTTAGAGTATTTTGTTTTATTACAATCAATAGCATAGTTTATCAATAAATTACGACATCCTTTTATTTCTTCCTCTTCTTCTTTTTCTGTCTTTCTCCTTCTCTTCTCTTTCTCTTTCTTTTCTTTTTTTTTCTGCATCCTTTTTTTCCGTTTTTTCCCTTTTTTCTCTCTCTCCCTCCCTATTTAACTCTTCATTTTAATATTATATATTATTATGAATCTTATTATTATTATTTTCAATAAATATAATATATTTTTTAATAATATAAAATAAATTAAATCATACTAACATATGTATAATTCACCTTTTGCATTGAAAAATACATGTAATCTATATTATTGATTAAATTTAAAATATATTATAATTATTTTTCTATTATTTTCTCTTATTAATGATATTAAAATTATTTTTATTCTCCAGGTGCATTAGAAAATGTTTGTAATACATATGAAATATTGAATTTAAAATGTATTACAATTGTAATTTTTATTTATTTATTTTTATTAATGGTGTCAAAAAATATTATATATGAATTTCAAATATTTAAACACTATTTAACTTATTTTATATGTTTAATATATTAAAATTATGTCAATCCATTATATATGTATTTACATAAAACAAATCTTCTAGTTTAAAGAATAGTAAGAACATTATTTGCATAAGTTTCATATATAATGTATTATTTATCTAAATACTAACATAAAATTAATTAAATCATACTAAAACATGTAAAATTCACACATAATACTTATAATATATATTATTGATAGAATTTAAAACGTATTATAGTTATTTTATTATTATTTTTTCTTATTAATGATGTTAAAATAATTATTATATTAAAAAATATATTACTTATATTCTCAACATTTATTAAAAAATATCTATAATGCATATGAAATTTTGAATTCAAAATGTATTACAATTGTAGTTTTTATTTATTTATTTTTATTGTGTATTAAAAAAATATCTATAATACATATGAAATATCGAATTCAAAATGTATTACAATTGTAGTTTTTATTTATTTATTTTTATTAATTGTGTCAAAATTATTATATTTGAATTTTAAATATTTAAACACTATTTAAATTAGTTTAAATGTTAACATATTAAAATTGTGTCAGTGCATTATATATGTACTTACATAAAACAAATCTTCTAGTTTAAAGAATAGTAAGAACATCATTTGTGTAATATTCAACTTAAAATTAAATTTTAAATTAAAATAATTAATTAGTATTTTTAAAAGAAAGAGAGATAAAGAGAAAATCTGTTTCTCTTTCTCCTTCTCTTTGTTATTTTTAGTAACAAAAGTATAATTATATTTGATAAGAGTTAAAATTATGTTAAAACTCGTAATTTAAGTTAAAAAATATATTATTTATATAAATGATCCTTCAAAATTTTCGAATTTGAGTTTCTCTATTGGGCCTTGGTCCATGTTAAATCAGGTTAATAATAGTAGAGTCAAACCCAACTTGAGTCCAGTAGCTCAAAAATAACTTATAAAAATAGTGTTTAATGTATTAAAAATAAATTATTTTTTCAATAATCAATAGCACAATTTTAGTGTTATTTTGTGTAATATTAATGTTTTGCTCGATCATATTTTATAAAATTAGTTTGATCTATACATCATGCTTGGTATACATTTGATAACTATTTCATTCGTTTTTATCCTTAACTGTCGACACTATTGTTTAGTCATTATCAACTTCTATTATCCACCACCTATAACTATCGTCGTCAATCACAATAACCATCGTTGTCAATTATGTAAGTTAGTTGTCATCATTATTATCTATCATTTATGATCATCTCTCCAACCACTGTCATAACCATCAATCACTAAGAAAAATTAGCACAATCACTCACCAATATATATATCACTAAACATCGTCATCACTTACCACTATCACAAGCTATTTATCTACTATAATTATTAATTATCATTGCTAATTATCACGATCAACTATCACTGTTATCAACTATTTTCAAATGTCAATTACCACGTATGGCCACTTTGCTACTATCTAGAACCACCGTCATCATCCAACACAATCCGAATTGCGATTCACAGTCACTATCCTTTATCTCATCATCACCTACAATTGTCATATATTTTTTCTTTAAGAAAATATCTTAATAATGTACTACTAGCTTAATTTAGTATTTTAAATTGTATATTAAGTCTAAATTATATTAAATGTCCCCCAAAAATATAAAAGATCATAAATACTCTTGTGCCTTTTTTTCCTATATAAAAATAGAATAGTACCACTCATTTATGTGTGAAATGATTGTACATATTTAAAATACCTTATCTTGACATTTTGCAATAAATTGTTAGGCAAAAAAGTTGGATATAAGTTAGGATCTGACTGGAATGAAATGTACAATACAACCACCAAAGGATATAATGATGTAGAAATTCAACAACAATGACAGAATCAAAATATAAAGTTTATGAGTTTTAATATCTAATTTTAAATTAATATTTATATTTTTTTAAACTAAGTATATGGTTTCAATCAGTCTAATAAATTTAATCAAAGTTGCAGTTGATTCTATAATTCCACTTCATCTATAATCATTGATATATATTGAATTTGAATTTTCAAATGAAATCATTTTTAAAAAGGGCAGGTTACTTTTTAAATATAAATTATATTGTAACAAAATTTAACTTTAAATTAATTTTTATTTAAATCAATAATTTTAAATCATGATTTCAAACCTATAAAGAACATAATTTAGATAGAAAACTTTGAAGGTCAAAATAAATTTAGAAGGATAATTGATACTCGAGCAATATAGCATTAGTTAGTATACATGTGGTATATATCTTATTCTCTTAATTTCATTATTACATATTATTTTATTTGTCTTGCTTTTTTATTATTAATTTATTTTATTTTATTACGATTTAAATATATTTATTTTGAGCTCAAATTTATCCTAAATAAACTCTTTACTTTAAAAATTTGAGATACAATCAACATTGTTTTTACTTTTTTTATATGTCACTTAGAAATGTTTGATAGAATATATATACACATAGATTAAATCTAATACATGTATGAGTTACGATATTGTTAACTTTCTGAGCAGTAGGATTTCTAGCTTAGAAATTAATTATATACCTTATGCAATATTATAAAAATGTATAATAATATATAACAAATTGTAGTATTAACAATACATGTGCTATTAACACATAAATAAAGACTTAAAAGTCTTTAATACATCAACTCAAATAACAAATGACAAATCCTACAAAAGATAGTTTTAACATAACATACTCTATTCAATACTTATTTTGTCCATTTTGTATAATATTCTTTTTTTTAAAAAAGTTTGTTTCAAGAAAAATATAATTTTACTATAATTAAAAGTAATTTAATTTAAATTTCTTTATTTTTAATTAAATAATTTATAACTAATATCCCTCCCCCCAATTAAAAAAAAGACCTACTTTCTATTATAATCTGTTTAAAAAGTTATTTTTTTCTCTTTTTTGATAATATTTTAATTTCAACTTTTTTCGTGACATATTTTAGATCACAAGTTTATAGGACGTTTTGATACATTTGACATAACTTTAATTCATAATCATAAAGTTAAAAGATTTTGTTTATTCTCTTAAATTTCATGTCAAGTTAAACTAATTTTAAAATAAAATATATATCAAATTATATAATATAATCATATAAAATAATATGAATAAATATTATTCTTATACATTCTATTAAATAATTATGTTGTGTTTTTTTTGTTTTTCACTTGATGTTCGGGTGTTTGTGTTGCTGTCGAAATGGGTATTAAATGTAAGTGCAGCAACAGAGAAGCTAGGTAGGCTTAGAGTTGTAGTGGTTTGAAGGCCGGCAAGTAGCTTTACTTTATCTGACTATTCCCATGTGACATTATTGGACCCCATTTTTCCACTACCCACTTCCTCAGCTTTTTCTTTTCTTTTCTTTTGCTTTTTCTCCCACATTCCGAGAAAATTCTGCCTTCATCTACACGTGTCATTCTCATTCTCACATGCTTACATATATACACTCTAAAATATCTACTTTTATTTTCCTCACCATACAAAATCATACATCTCTCCTCCTATCTTATCTAACTAGATATCATAAATATTATTTGTTGGAAATTTTACGAAAAATATTTATTCTTCATGTCAAAGAATATCATCACAAATACAAATATTTTATCATAAACACTTATAAAAAATTCACATAGCTTGAGGTATATCAAAAGATATATTCTTTAAAGATATTTTACCCGGTATAGATATATTTCTCAGGATTCAAGCTCTTCTAGTATTAAATTAAGAGTCAAAATCTAACAAAGAATAAAGTAGAAAAAACCCAACACTATCAATATGTATATATCAATATAGGAGGAGGAATTTTTTAATATAATATATTATTTCACTCTTCCTCTTCTCAAGGACATAATCACTATATAAATAAAAATATTTCAGCTTTCAAGAATAAATGTCTACAGTTAAGATAGAGTAAGAAGATAATCACTGTATAAATAAAAATATTTCATCTTTCAAGAATAAATGTCTACAATTAAGATAGAGTATTATAACACATTTATATGGTCAAAATAATATTTAGAGTGCATTAATATTATCCTATTAACCATCCATTCAAGACTAATTAATTATATATTAAAATGATAAAAAAAATTAGATAAAAATATATTTTTGAGATACTAAAATCATTTTTTTCAACATTATTACTGTTGATGAATTTTTAGTCTAATTATCAAATAATTTTAAATTTTCACTCTAAAATAAATTATAACTTTTATCCTAATTTCATTAGCAATATCGTAAAATCACTAAGTAGCTGCTTTACATAGATTAAATTTAAAAATCACTGAAATATTTTTATGGGCCCTTCAATTGTGAAAATTCGTTGTTAGGGGTAATATTGTAAAATTACTAAGCAGCTGTTTTGAAAAGATTAAATTAAGAAATCCTCGAAATATTTTTGTAGGTTTCATTAATTTAAAATAATTGAACAATTGAAGTAGCTAGGAAATTATTTATTGGGGGCAATATCGTAAAATTAATATGCAAGTGCTTTAAATAAATTAAGTTAAAAAATCTCCGCAATATTTTTATGGGCCCTTCAACTATGAAATTTAGTTGTTAGGGGTAAGTTGTAAAATCATTAAGCAACTGCTTTGAGAAAATTCAATAAAAAAATTCTCAAAATATTTTTATGGGTCCCGCATAATGTATAAGAGGAAGCAGATAGCTCAAGCAGACATGTAGACCTGTTGCCTGCTTGAGCTGCTTAACTCTCTCTTATTATATATAATAATATTGGTACTATTCAAAATATGAACAAGTAAATATATAAATAAATTTTAAAACTTTATGATTAAAGCGAATTAAGAATAAATCAATAAAAGAATTGAACGACGAAATTTTATATTTTTGAGAATATGATCCTAAATAAAAAAGAATGTAAATTGCGTATTAGGATAAGATGTTAATAAAAAGAAAAAAAATTAAGTTTGTGTCCCTTTAAGACAAGTTATTTACATTCATATACCCTTTTTATGTCTCCTTATTTAATTACAATTATACACTTTTTACTTTGTCTACTACTAAACTTTAACATCATGTTGATATCAACACTCATCCTATATGATACTAATAGAGTATTAATATACCGATATAGTATCACAGATGATTAATCTCAATTTTATGTGATATCGATATGGTAGCAATATATTAATGGATATCATAAATAATTAAACTCAGTCCGATATATACCGATATGATGTCAATATATTGATGGAGTATCACAAATGATTAAACTTTGTATATGATATTGATATGGTATGTATATACCGATGGAGTATCAGAAAGAGAATATAGTTGTGTTATGAATTCAATAAGAGGTAAATAGTTTGTGTCATGAATTCAATAAGAATAAACAGTTTAAATTAGGTCTAATTTGAATAAATAATTTTACAATTGAATTTAATTTATGTAGTTATCCCTAATAGAAATGGGGTATTGTCTTGCCTTTGTTATCCATTGTCATAAATTATAGTTGAGATATTTTAAAACAAATTTGTATAAATCATTTATTGAGAAAATGAGAGATTTGAAAAAAATAAAAATCTCCTTGATTTCATATGGCAACACTTATTTTGGATTAAATATATAGCTAAAAATGACATTAGAAAAGGATTGAAATTAGTTTCAGTATATATTGGTTTTATTTTATTATGTTGAAAGAAATTTCTTGAATCTTTTCATGTTCGATATTTTTTAATGCCTCAAAAGAGTTTTATAATATTATTTAATACCTCCAAAGAGTTTATAAATGATAATAAAATTAGAACTCATAATCTTGACAATTTGATGACTCATGGTTGACCATAAATATACTGGCATTTGTCAAAATCGTTGATAAACAAAAACATAATATATACAATCAATTATTATATTTTAATGAAACAGACATATAACCAAATAAAATAACAAAATGACAGGAGACCAACATTTTTGAAACCAAAGAAATCATAATCCTTAACTTAAGCAACACTCCACCAAACATTCCTCAGGTCATGTGAATAATTTAGAAAAAAATAAGGAATTTACTATACATAATTTTAAAAAACATAAAATATATGATCCAAAATTACTCAAAAATATTTATGTAATTATACATAATTTTGTTTAGGGTAAAAAAAGTAAATTAACTTATTGTGGAATGTAGAAGTGTATTTTTGGAGGATTGATTAAAAAATAAAAAAAACTCATATTAGTTAATGTGAGTAATTTTTTATTATTTTAATTATTAAAATTATGAAGATATGCATTTTAAGATATTTTCTTTTATTTATTGATATCTTTTTTATCATAATTTTTTATAATTTAAATTGTAGTTTTTAAATATTTACCTTATCATGAGTTGGAACGAAAAGCTTTAATTTTTTTTTAAATATCATGTCAAATAAAAAAATATTATATAAAATAGGATAAAGAGAGTAATTATTTTAGGTAAAAATAAATGGAGTCGTCATTTGTTATCCACCTAATTTTGAACCCATTACTAACCTCCCTAAATTAGCTTTCAATGTCAAATTGATTGTTTTGTTTTATTTTATTTGTGATTCAATATCATATTAAAGTAATAAAGTTTGATTAAATTTAAATGCATACTAAAAAAATTCAAGTTGGAATATAATAAATCAATTTTATAAATTTAATCATAAAAAAATAATAATATATTTAGTAAAATTTTAGAAGGTAAAGTTTTAGAAAAATTAAATATACATAAATTTTATTATTATGTAATGATAACGAAATTAATTTAAAAAATTATCTTTTTAAATATATCTTATTTAATTAAAAAAATAATAGATATAAAATAACGATTAAAACGAAGTGTTTTATTTACTCCGGTTAAAATATAGAAACTTCCTAGTTCCGCAGACACAAATACACACGTGGCAACAAATAACTTGTCCACGTCATCAGCCCCTACTGTTCCCTCTTACCCTTAACTTTATCATCACCACCAAACCACCCACCAAAAACTTTGTCCCCTTCCCCAGTTCCCCCTTTTTCAAATTTTCTAGGGTTTCCTATTCCCAATAATTCAGCTATGGGTTCACTCGCCGATCCCGGCGAACTCGACTCGGTGGAGCCGCCGCCGCAGCCGAGTTTCGACGAGTTCCAGCGACAGACTTCTCTAATGACAAGTTGCACACTTCTCTGGAAGGAACTTTCTGATCATTTCACTTCACTTGAGCAAGACATCCTCAAAAAGTCTGAAGCTTTGAAGGCGAAAATCCAAACCTTAGATTCCGAAACCAAAGCATCTCTGGAAGTTCTCGAGCAACGCGAGAGTTCAATGAATGTTTCGCTTTCAATTGCTTTGCAGAAGGTTGTTGAGAACAAGAAGGCTGCTGTTTTAGCTTTGGGTGAGAGTGTAGAACAGCCAGAAGTGGATGACTCTACTGGACTGTTGTTGAAATTGGAGAGTTTTTGTGTTAAGATGGATTCTAGAAGTTTCTGGAATTTTCTGACGTCGAAGAAGAAGGATATGGATTCACTGAGGGTTGAAATCCCGAAGGCTCTCGGGAAATGTGTGGATCCGCCGAGGTTTGTGTTGGAAGCGATATCGGAGGTGTTTCCGGAGGATAAAAGGGTAGAGAAGAATGAAAGGAACAATGATTTGGGATGGGCTTGTGTTTTGATGTTGGAATCATTGATTCCAGTGATGATGGATCCTGTTTTGGGGAATGAGAGGAAATTGGTGACTCCAAGTGTGAAGGATAAGGCTAATGAGATAGCTGAGATTTGGAAGAGGAGTTTGGATGAAAGAGGAGGGATTGAGAATGTGAAGACACCAGATGTGCATACTTTCTTGCAGCATTTGGTGACTTTTGGAGTTGTGAAGGATGAGGACTTTGATTTGTATAGGAAGCTTGTGGTTGGATCTGCTTGGAGGAAACAGATGCCTAAATTGGCTATCTCTCTTGGTCTTGGTGATAAAATGCCTGGTAATTTTTTGTGTTTATGTTATAGCATGTTTATGTTGTTGTTATGGCTTGAAATATTGGAGTAATTTGTCTTTCACGGTCTTATGGTTTGATGAAATGAGTCTAAATTAAGTAAAATTGATGAACTACCTTGGGATTTAGGCTTAGATTATGTTTTTTGATCTGATGGAAAAATTACATTTTTATAACAATGTGATTTTTGGGGGAATCTGAGTGAGCTTGTGAGTGGGTTTGCAGTTAACAAGGTCTTGTTAATTTGGAAATTTTTGGTTTTCTTAGTAGCTTTGAATGAGTGACCATGTACGCTAACATATTTTTCACCCATTTTTATGCTAATAATATGTTTTGCCAGTGTCATGTCAGAGCATTCTGCTTGGTGTAATGGAGTAAATTGGGAGCTCTCTGAGATAGATCTTATCTTCATTATTGATGAAAGTCCCATTTGATGTTTAGTTGTTCTTTCCTGACTGGCCGTCTCCTTTGTCGTGGAATACTTGTCTGATGACTTCATTTGATGTGTTTGTGCTTGAGTTTGAATTCTGTATTTTCAACATTGATTGCTTTTCTGATAACGGGTTCAGTTCTTCAGTTGTCTTGTCCTACAGCAGTGTAGATGGGTACTTGAGTTGAGTGCTTTAGTTTAAAACTAATTTTTAGTTATATGAATTTGATTTGGTTTCTTAATTTGGAATGTTTCCAAACAAATTATGTCTTTTATGTTGAGGCATGGTTGGAACTGCGAAATAGAGTGAAGCAAAGAGGCCCTAGACTAGCCTCATGCCTTAATTTTCTTTCTGCAGTTCTATTTGTTAAGTATGGTGCATCAAATATTATACTGGAGTCCTCCATTTTTGCATTTCACTGTTGAAAGGAACACAATGAGAGCATTTTGACAGCAGGAACTAAGTGTAGTCTTTCTAGGCAAGTAATTTGTCCTTGTGTGCATGAAACCTGCTATGTTGGGATCTCCAGAGCATCCCTCTGTTTTTCTATCTAGATGCTTTCGTATTTATATGCCATCTTAATGGGGTTTGTTTGGCTGAGGTATCTGGTGAAGTAATAAAGATTGTCACTGCACCTTACATATGCTTAAAGTTTCATTTTTTCTTTGTTACTCCAAGATTTATTCTTATTGTGTATCATACTGGTATTTTGTCTGCAGAGATGATTGAAGAATTAATCGGCCGGGGACAGCAAGTTGATGCCGTACATTTCACTTATGAAGTTGGACTTGCAGATAAGTTCCCTCCTGTTCCACTTCTGAAAGCTTTTCTAAAAGATGCGAAGAAGGCTGCTGCTGCAATCCTGGAAGATTCTTATAATTTTGGTCGAGCTGCGGTATCATCCCATTCTTTTTCTCCTGTTATATATATCTCATCCAGCTGTTGTGCATTTTTCCAGATTGTTTCTGTATCTACAATAGCTGTAACTGGCTATGGTTGTCTGTCTCTTTCTTCTATCCTCTCACTGCCCACAGTGCTATTAGGTTCAGCCATGATCTCTTTTACCTTTTTTGGAAAAATATTTGGTTTTCAGCTTTGCCAAGTTTTGCATACCTCCTAGATGAAGAGATCTTAGCGCTCCTCTCACAGCATGTCTGTCTCAATGTGTTACGTGTGATGCCATTGAGCTCTAAGCTCAAAAGTGCTTATGAAAGTTCAGTGATGTTGGTGTCTGTCTTTCCAGTGCATTTAAGTTTATCACGAGAAAAGAAACATGTGGGTTATTTATGGATGATAAGGCACTGTTTTGTTATTCGAATTACTTAGTTGTTTTTCCATGTTTAACAGCATTTTGCTGCTAAGAAAGAGCAATCAGCAATTCGCTCTGTTCTCAAGTGCATTGAAGAATACAAGCTTGAAGCTGAATTTCCACCTGACAACCTTAAGAAGCAGCTTGAGCAGTTGGAGAAGCCCAAGAATGAGAAGAAGAGGCCAGCTGCTGTACCAGCAAACAAAAGAACGAGAGCCAGCAATGGTGGTCCTATGCCACCTGCTAAGGCAGGCCGTTCAACAAATGCCTATGTTTCATCTTTCCCTACAGCTCCAGCATTTGTTAGGTCTCCACCACACACCCAATACCCTCAAGCAGTTCCAGCATATGCCTCACCACCAGCCATCTATGGTAGCAGGAGCCCGCCTTATCCTTACTCCCCAGAAGCTGCCCCATATCCAGGCACCCCAGTGAACTACTCTCCATACGGAGGCTACTGCAATGGAATGGCCCCAGCTTACCCTCAAGCTTACTACCGATAGACATAACATGAATCTAAACTGGTGACAACTGATATGAATGATGACCCAATCTAAATTTCTTTCTTTATATGGCTTGTAATCAGTAATCACTAACCTTTAATGGTAGCTTTATGTGTGTGTTAATTCCTAATTCTGACTTTTATCCTGCTGTCTTGCTCTGCAATTCTGCAGGTTGTATTTCTGATGTTAATTGAATGTGTAGTATTAGGTGTTTGTGAAAAGTAATCGATATGCTTAACAAATGACTCTTAGGTGAACCAGTGACTGGTGAATTTGTTCTGTGTCTGGATATGTTCATTGCTGTCTGATGATCATATTTGATAACAAAAAGATTTTGAGGTCTTGTCATAGAATCTCTGTTGGATAGGTTGGTTTGTTATTGCCTCTTTTTGAATCTTTATCATGGGTTGGAGCCTTGAAAACAGTAGAAATGCAAAGTAAGGTTGTGTATAATTGAAAACAGTCTCTGTTAGAAATGCAAAGTAAGGTTGTGTATAATAGATTTTTGTGATTGGATCCGTTCTTGGACCCGAATAATGGAAGCTTTAGTGTATCCGACTTTGTCCTTTTTGCTCTTTGCTCTTTGGAATCTTCGGAAATCTTTCTTGAACCACATCTGCAACTGTAGCATTTATGAACTTTGTGTTTAATCATTTCTGACTTAGTTACTTCGTTAGTTTGATCATTTTCATCGATAAGAGTGGGATCACTTCTTATAAACTCATTGAGAATATTTTTGTATGAGAATCTTGATCAAATGATATTGCTTCTTCAGCTTGAATGCTTGCCAAAGTTTGAAACATGGGAAAGAAGTTACAAGTCGGGTTATGATTATCTCGGAATAATAGGATCACAAAATTTAATAAAAAAGGTTTTTTTATTGTGGAATTAATTTGAAATATCTAAATATGCCCTACAATAATAAATTACAAATTATTTCACAGAAATTTTATAATAGCACTCAGTTCAATTTCGCAGTTTTTCCATTTAACTTTATTACTTATTTAACTCTCCAAGTTAAGATTCAAACTTTTTATTCATGCACTGAATATAAAATCTACCCACAAAATTTACACATAAACCTATAAGCTTTCACGATGGTGTAAACATTATCTAAGTTCTTTTTTTCTTGTTTAGATCTACGATAACAAATAGTTTTCCACGATTAATTGTGTTCTTTTTTCCAAGAAGGAAACCTTTATTCATGATAATTAGAAAAACCATATATATTATAGAGCAAAAATTCATTTTTACGTTTTCTAATGTAAAAACTTTATAATGTTCTTGTACAGTACATAAGAATTCATTAAATCTTTTGTTCTATATTATCAAGTTTTTGTTTTAGTATCCCAAGTTGCAATTAATTTTAATTCTTCAATCTAAGTCTTCTTATAATTATTACTAGAGAAGTATTATTAATGTATTACAAAGTTACAATAAATATTTATAAAAGTTAAGTATATCCGTGTAAAGTCATGACATAAAAAATGTAATAAAACTAGGGTTAAATGATAATAGAATTCTGTTTGATATTTTAGAACATTGAATCAAATTACTCAAAGTTTGTTATCTATTAATAAGATTTTTGAGAACAAGAACTAATGTAATTGTATGCATTTTGTTAGATTTAAAAAACTATTTTCCATGTTATATTGTAAGATATTGACTTATTTTATCCATAGCTACAAACTATAAACATGTACAAATTGTGTGCGCCATACAAGCTATTTTGTTAATGTTATTATTTTTTTAAAAGAAAAATATTCTTCTGACCAATAGTAAACATCTCTATTGAAACCTTCCTTCATTGCCATTGGAACGTAATTCAGAACTATATGATGGTATATCACGTAATACAGGACTATATGATGGTTCATAACATAATTCAGGACTATATGATGGTTCAATATCTTGGGAATTGGAACGTAATTTAGGAATATATGATAAGTGGGAATTGGAACATAATTTAGGAATATATGATAAGTCGCTTGGGGTACAAATTCAAAAATCTTGGATTGTTATATCAAGCTTCTACTCATACTTCTTTCCATCGAGAATGTAAATGTGAATCATATGAAAGGCTTGAATATGTCGGCAACTCAGCGCTAAATTTGTTGATAGCAAAAGAACATTATTTTTTATACTCGACTGGCTGCGAGCGGCCAACGTCGATACAGAAAAACTTGCTAGGATAGCCATCAAATACGACTTGCACAAATATTTACGGAATAATAAACCTCTAGTGAAGAGTCAAGTAGAAGAATTCAAAGACGCAATACTCGAGTATCCTTTGCATTCATTGGGACTTACTAATCCTCCAAAGGTGTTGGATGTAGTGGAATCTTCATTGTGCCATTTATATTGACTGCAATTTCTCCATCGATAATACTTGCCAAAAAATAGGATGGAGTGTTGGAGTTAACGATAGAGATTGAATTTTTTGTTGCTAGTAAATTTGATGGAAAGAAAAATTTAGTGGCAAGAAATTAGTTGCCCTAAATAGGGATGCACGTAATACATTTTGTGAAATTGTCAAAAACTTGGACATGAAAACTACTTATGATAATGGTACTTGAAACTCAAAACTAATTACTAGTTTTTTGCTACTTTGTATCATTTCGTATCCATAATGCATACTAGTTTCTACTTATTTACTTGTACCTATGTCTACGCGTTGCATACATATTGTAAGAATTATAGATTTTTTCACGGGAAAAGTTGTAAAAGTATATATTTTTAGATCTAATTTTACCTCTATGTGTCGACCTCTATTTTTACTCAAAAATGTTAACCATTATTTACCAAACTATGCTACCATCATTATATATTGTGGAAGAAAAAATTTAAAACAAAACTAAAGGCTATGGAAGTGACATAAAGTGTGACAGATGTGACATAAATATTTTTACATTCTTGCAATTCTCTCTTTTTTCACCATATATTATAGCTCCTACCATTGTATTCTAAAAAATAAACATGTACAAATATAATTAATAATATAATCAAATAAATTATTGGAGGAATTTAAGTACTAAACTAGGCATGATAGGATAATTCTTAAATGGGACCGTGAGCGGTGGTAGGGTCATTTGGCTATATGTAGTTCGAAAAATAAACGAGAGAATCGAATTATTTGAATACAGTTTGATATATATTTAATAATTCTATATTTACCATCCTTTTCAACTTAACCCTTTGATTCAAGATTTTATTCTTTATGGGTACTTCCTATATTTATTACTATGCATGAATTAAGTTGAAAATTGCCAATTATTGATTTGAATATGCATGAACACCTATGAAGGGTTGATACTATGAATTGTTTTATGATATTTGACTTGTTCATGTTATGATCCTATGAAATATTATGATATTTATGGATTTTGTGATAGTTTTTATGATGCCCTAACTAGGGTCTTACGTACATCGATGATGGTGAGTTGTTTTTAAATGGTTTCAAGCGATTAAGTTTTATCTCTTTATGCATATTACTGTTGAATTTCATTATTTAAGTCCTTATGCATAACACCATGTTTTGACTTAAGATTATATGATGTATCATCTTATGTTGATGAAAGGTTTAATTGCAAGTTTTGCAACTCATGAATGTTATGAATAATTAAGGGCTGTCAAGATTATGATTCCATGGAGAATATTATGAAAATTTTGCAAGATCATGGAGCCCTTTTTGTGATGCTATGATGCTGATCTTGATGAGCTATCTCTATTATGATATTAAGATTTACAAGCTGGTGCATAATATGATCATGATTTAAGTATTCCGTGAGATGTTGACTTACCGAGAGGACCTTGATAGATATCCATTGTCCCTTTAACTATGTTGCCACCGTTCACAACCTATCAATGATGCTGATCTTGATGAGCTATCTCTATTATGATATTAAGATGTACAAGCTTGGGCATAATATGATCATGATTTAAGTATTCCGTGAGATGTTGACTTAGCACGGAGAGGACCTTGATAGACTTCCATTGTCCCTTAACTATGTTGCCACCGTTCACAACCTATCAATCTAAAGATCTATTCTTCTTTCTAATACTAAAGGTTGTGTAGAAAAAATAATTTTTTCCTAGCAAAGATAAAATTCACACATTGAACGGCTTGCTGACTAATTATAAAATCACACAGTATAATATTGGATGTTGCAAAGCTGTTTAAGAAGAAAATGTCTGGATGGTCTAAATGGAACAGACAAGGCTAAATCTAAAGAGAAAACTGCACAAAATGAATCCAATTGTGAATTCTAATGGTATCAAGGAATAAACATCTTGATACTATGAGTCTGTAAGTTATAAGTTGAACTTCTAGTGTAGAAAGACAAATTTTGAAGATGGATTAACGCGTAATTTTTCATCAGACTGCTAGTCTGGTGGTGATTTAAGTGAATACTGACAATGCTGAAATACAGATGCAAAAATGGCAATGTAAATTGATCCGACAAATTAAGCAACTAGAAGTACCTGTACTGCAAAAAGGACTATAGACATTAAGGGGAGAACTTTTAGGTGTGGCAAGTAGCTTTGATTATTGTATACCTGCAAAAAGATAGTGCGGAAAGCAGGAAAACTCCCTTGACAAAATAATGGAAATGATAAGAAACAGAGATACATATGGTAAGGCCGCTTCAGAAAGAAAGAAATGCTAGAATGTTTTCAAGGCAAGCAGATTTCAACACAGAAGGTCAAGATGAATTGTATTATGGTGTTCATGAGCGGATTATCACGTTTTCCTGTGAACCCCCACAAAATTAGATCATCTCAGTTTGCAGGTTTCATCAACCAACTGTGTACAAATGGGAAAGAAATCTTTTTAAAGGGCTAAACAACTGTGTCCCGAATTCTCAATGGAATGGAACATAGAAATATTTAAGATGAAAAGAAAATCACACCTGACGAAATTCATGGGGACAAGTTGTGTAAGGTGCTCAAAGATTAAATCATGGCTTCAACATCACCAAATGAAGCCATATTGCACCAAAAAGGAAGTGTACAAATACATCTGTATTTGACCATACGAACAGATTCTTTTACATACAACCAAGATAATTGATAAGATCAGCAATCACACAACAAAAAATTTATTAACAGGAACTCCCTTATCTGGTTGCATGCGCATTGACCTGTTGAAACTCAAAAAGAGAGATAACAATAAGTGGTAAACATACGAAAAGGTTGCTTTGAATTGCCACAAAATGACCTACCATTATCATCTGTCATGGAACAAAACAAATTGGTTCAACCAGTTTAGCGCATAGTGATAATACAACAATTGTAAAAGTAGAAGCAGCTACTCCACCAACAAGAAAAAATCTTGGACACAGGACAAACAAGGTAGAGCTATAGCTCAGGTAACCAATCAATGAAGTAGCAGGTAGCTTTCGATGCTTAGAAGTGCCTCACCACAAAGAAGAAAAAATCAACAGAATAAGCGTCATACAGCTAAAGCTAATCCCAAGAAACTAATGAACTACATTACACACATACCCACTAAGCTACAACAACAACATACCCAATGAAATCCCACAAGGGGAATTTACAAAAGGTAGAATGGACGCTGACCTTACCATTGCCTTGTTGAGGTAGAGAGACCGTTTCCGAAGTTACAATTGTTTATCAAAATGCAAGTTAAGAAAAGCATATAGAAAAGACTCCCCGTACCTCCATGTGTATACAGATCATGCCTCCCTTGCTTATATATCCATGACTATACCACTATTATTCACATTAGAAACCAATCATAGGATTAAGTAAAATACACAAATTGGGACAATGATAGAAGATGAAAACAACAGATAAATGAGCTATCACGATAATAAGCCCCAAGTCCCAACAGATTGAAATAAAAGGGCTTATGTTCAATGCTTTGCAACTTTGTCTTTAGGATGGATCTAAGCCTTTTAGTATGTTAGAATTGAATCCTTGCAAGTTTAGGTCTATCAGTACTGACATTTTTTTTTCTTTTTTTGGTTTTGTTTTGTACAGAAGGATTCCTTATACTTGTATTATCTTAACATCAGCTTGATTCGACTAGTTCAACTTTAATGACTCAACTCAAAACAAATTAATGATCAGTCCACAGCTTGATTCAAACCTGTGACATCCATCCAATTATACAGATCACATGTTGCGCTCTTCCCGACCAAAGCCCTGGAGCAAACAAGGTTTTTTTTTCAAAAAAAAAATCTTTTAATAAGGTGGAGGAAAAGCATAGCGTTAACAATACTTGTTTTGGAATGAAAATGTTGAAGAACAAAAAAAAACACCTTTCATTACGAAGTAGCAAGAGAACTGGAATATATTTTTGTCTCCCCGAATAAAAAATGAATGCCAAAACTTGTGATTGGCGGCTTATTATCTATTTGGGGTATGACTCTCATAAAGAAGAAGGTTAAAAGAGTTCTGGATGAAAACACTCAGCAAATAATGCTGAGCTCATGAAAGAAGAGGAACAGGAATGCTCAGAAGATGAAGCAGCAGCTCTTGAACGTATTAGATTTTTCCGTGTTTGGTGAAACTTTACCATTTATTGATGGAAAAGAAGAAAGAACCGCCTGAAACTCCTCATAGCTACAACAGGATAAACAGTTGTGTAACACTTCCTTAGGAATTTTTTGAGTATAATCCCATAAGGAGGAAAAGCAATTAGAATGAATCCAGACTTCTCTACTGCATAGACTGAGACACATTCAACTAACCTCAACTCCATTCCCCATGATCTATCTCTCGACATACCTTTAGAGCTACAATAGCCAGAGCACTAATGACAACTTTCCATCTTTTCAATAAGAAATTTACCAGAGCTACAGTGTCTCACCCGGCCACAGTACACTTAACTTTTGGCTTTAAAATATCAAGTTACCTGAAAGTAGGAAAGCAACTTGTTAAGATAATTAGCTGGTATTAATGAATAGGAAACCTTCAGCAAAAACAATTATGCAGAAGGGAAGAAGGAACTTTTTTTTGCAAAAACTCAAATGAAAAACGTCCAGAATCAGTGCTAGAATGAATGCAAGCAGAACCTGACGGACTTATTTTGCAACTCAGGTCATCTCTTCCACAAATCTTGCCTTCCTCATTAAAAACATGAACTGATACATTAATGTCACGACCTAGAAATGGACGTGACGGTACTCATCTTATCCCACCAGATAAGTCAGCCTAAAACTCAATTATAACGATAAAGTGCGGAAGGATAATAAAAATAAAAATTTAATTTCAGATAATAAGTCAACTTAATTAAAAAACCCCAAAATCTAATTGTCACGTGCACAAGCCTCTAATGTGTTACAATAAATTTGAAAGAAAAATACCAATATCGAATGATGTCGTCTCTAAAGTAGAACAAGATCATAAATAGGAGGGTTCGTTGAGATGACAAATAGCTACCTCACTAATCTCCACAGAAAGCCTCGGATAAGAAGAGAAGAGAGAGAGTACCACGAAGATCTGAGCACCACTCGGATCTTCGTGGTACTCTCTCTTCTCTTCTTATCCGAGGCTTTCCGTGGAGATCAGTGAGGTAGTTATTTGTCATCTTAGCAAACCCTACTCCTCCTATTTATGATCTCTGTCTTTATTTGAGACTTGTATTTTCTTTCAAATCTAATGTAACACATTAGAGGCTTGTGCACGTGACAAACATGTTTTGGGGGTTTTTAATTGAGTTGACTTATCATCCATAGTTAAATTTTTATTTTTATTAACCTTCTGCACTTTACCGTTATAAATGCGTTTTAGGCTAGCTTGTCTTGGTGGGATAAGACGAGTGTCATCACGTCCATTTTTTGGTCATGACAGAAGGTATCAGAGCGTATATTGAAGAGGTTAAGGTATTTTACATCTGCATAATGGAAGAAATCTAAAAAGGTTAAATAAATAAGCCATCTCGTGTAGACTAAAAGTTCGAAGTCGGAGGTTGGACAGATGTTCGTGTTTGAGTTCATATATGACCATGCAATGTGAACTAGTTCGGCACATACTTACTAAGGATCATCAATGCTTTCATGAAGATAAGAATATTGATTCGAGTGGCAAACAATAATGTGCGGAAGATGCTACGTTTTATGTTGGTTTAGATTGTTAAAATCATGGTAGATAACTTATGTGGGTGCTACGGGATAGATCTACAGTTCTACATGATTATTGAGGATTTTCAGAGGGCTAAAACTACTCCGTTAATGGGACTACATAGATTATTGTGATGCGTTACATAGACACTTGATGATAACTAGAAGTTATGTTATGGTATGCAGAATTATTAAGGTGACCAAGAATCTCTAAGTTTTAGCATGAAGTATATGATGATTTGAATGGTAGTTGAAATTTGGTATGTGAAAGATCGCATGAAATTGACTTTAGGTATAAAGAATAACTTTACCTCGATGAGAAAAGTACTACCAAATTTGAAATAAATGCTATCAGCTTTGGGTCATGACAGAAGGTATCAGAGCCTCAGGTTCATAGGTCTCACGTGTATACACGTCAAGTCTAAGTGGAGTCTTCAAGATTGGTATGGAGACATCTGTACTTATCTCTGAGAAGCTATGAAGACTGTCAGGAAACTTTCCCTTTTTTTACTCTCGCTCTATCGAGAGTCCTTGTTCCGGTGTGATTCTTGTTGCTTTATTCCATTCTCTCTCACTTGTAGAGATGATTCGTGCTTGGTTCTTTACGTGAGTAGTTAGTGGGTTGTATATGGCTTGAATATTAGATCTGGAACTAAAGTGCAAGTGATATTCTTATAAAAATTAAAATGTTCGACGATGAGAAAAAGTTGAGTAAGGTGATGACTAGATGATGAACTTTGAGGATATTTGAGTGATGAGGTCAAACAATAAATTGAGAGATTTCCTGAATATTTTTTCCTTTTTAGGTCAATTACCAAGCAACACAAACAGTATTGATGTAGTATATATGTAGTATATATGATATCAGAACCCAACAATTAAAGGTGGAATGTTAAAGGGATAGCTAGATAATTAATTCTGTAAATCTGCAAACTACTATTACTAAAATTGTCATAATACGTACGGATTGCTTAGAAAATGATAAGAATGATGTTGTGCCAATTGAGGTCAGAATCTCTGTTATGGCTTCAAAGATCGAATAGATATCAAGGAGGACTCTCTACGAAACCGATGCTTACTTGGTTAGAGTCATGGAGGGTGTTACTTTTGCTAGCGGCTGAATTTGTGAAAAAAATGTGTATTACTTGGGCTAAAGTCATGATGGATTGGATAATGTTTTGCAGCTATTTGACGGGTAGAAGCACGTGGGCTGGTTTGGTACTACTTTCTTGATAGGCACGATGAGTTCTAGTGGTGGATCTAATGGATTTTCACGATATAGTATTAGTGATATATGAAAATGGATATGTCGATTATCAAGTACGAATACTAACTACTTAAGGAATTATTAGTGTAAGTGCAAATACTAACTACTTAAGGAGCTATTAGTGCATCACAAGCTCATTTAATAAGATTTAATATTGCATTCATATTTGAGAAATCAACTAGTTTGTTACTTTGGATACTTTGGTTAAGCATTATTTATAAGGAAGATTTTAGTGGTGGATCTTTGGTACATTTAATGGATTTAGGTTGTGAGGTGTATTCGGGGGATTCTAAATGAGGACTATTGATCCATAATAAGATCACACGAAGTGGTTCAATATCTAAATGGTAAGTGTATAATATCAAAATGATAAGCTTATGAGTAGGGAAAGTCCTAGTGAGTATACTTCTGCAAAGCCAATTGAGCAATTTCGTAAGAAAGTGTATAGAAAATCGAGTTAGTCCTTTATATTTGACCGATATACTAGGTTTAGGTGTCATATTGATGATGAGGTTAACCTTGAGATGATGGCAACGGCTATATAGCATAATGGTAATAAGAGTTCATGATAGATTATAATCTAGACACAATCATATGATAAGGTTTTTTTATTGGATGAATTCAATATGCTAAATACAATTTGCAGGTATCGAAAGTTATGTTTGCTACTACTTGATGAGTAACGTGATCATATGAAAAGACATGAAATGTGTTAAAGACACTGCTCGAATAGAATTGAAAGGACTTGCGTATGCTTTTGATCATAGATTTGGTTATGTTCGATTGTTAAAGGACCTAGAAGAGGACTTACTTAAAGTCTTGTTATAGAAGACGAGGTAAAATGTCATATGATGTTGATCAAAGGATAATATTTGTAAACGAGTTAGCAAAAGAAACAAGAGTTAGTATATTGAAGAGTATAAAGTATTTAACATTTGCATAACGGAAGAAATCTAAAAAGGTTAAATAAATAAGACATCTTATATAGACCTTTAGTTCGGAGTTAGAGGCGGTATCAATGTCCGCCTTTGAGTTCATATATAACCATGCAATGTGAACTAGTTCAGCGCATACTTACCAAGGGTCATCAATGACTTCACGAAGATAGTTTGATTCGAGTGACAAACAATAATGTGTGAAAGATGTTGCTTTTTTATGTTGGTTTAGATTGTTAGAATGATGGTAGATAACTTATGGGGGCGCTACGGTATAGATCTGCAGTTCTACATGATTATTGAGGATTTTGAGGGGATTGAAACTACTTTGTTAATAGGACTACATAGATTGTTGTGATTCGTTACATAGAAGCTTGATGATAACTAGAGGTTATGTGCTTATGGTATGCCGAATTATCAAGGTGACCAAGAATCTCTCTAAGTTTTGGCATGAGGTAAATGCACACACATTGACCAAATATGGGAAAGTGTGCTTAATTGGCTCGGCATAGATAGAGGACCACTAGTTTGGCGAGAGAAACTAATTTGGACAAATAGGCACGCAAAGAGCAACAATCCACATGCTGAACTATATAGGATGTCCTTGGCAGTGTGTGTATATCATACATGGTTGGAAAGGAATGGAATGATCTATCAACAAAAGCAACAACACTGGACAAGCATAGTAAGAACAATCATCCAAGAAGTGCACATCAGAGGATCTATGAGGCTACGACTTAGATCACATTTAGATAAGTTGAACTTCTATCCTAAAATGTAACAACTCGGGAGAGGAAGGATAGCTTGTAGATGAGATGCATATTGTGTTCAAGGTTTGTCTAACATAGCGTTATTATGTACATAACGCCCATTGGTATTAATAACATGTTTATTTATTTTACCAAAAGAAAAAATATATTTACCTCAATGAGAAAAGTACCATCAAATTTGAAATAAATGCTATCAGCTTTGGGTCGTGACAATTAAGGAGTTGTAGTGAAGATGTTTCATCCTAAAGACACCAAGTACAACAAATTAACATCTCATAGTAAGCTTAACAGGATCTCTAACAAAGAGAACTTGATCTTGATCAAGAGCAAAGGGACATTTGATATGATCAGTATCCTCCACCTCTCTTTGAAAACATAAATTTTACCAAGAACTGATCAGATCAAGGATTTTCTATGAAACGGTAAGTTCCATAACTTTTTTCAGCCTAAATAACACTTATTGACTTTTGTTTTCAGCCCCTATTATATCTAACAGTTAAGAAATTTTGAAAACTAAATTTAAAGAGGGAACAGATTGCACCTCTACCCTAGCTTGTGCATCTTTTCTTATATGTTCAAAAGCAATCTTCAGATTAAATCCAGTTGTCCATGGCAATGAAGGCACATCAGCAATATGCTATCCATCTCTTCTGGATTTCACAGTATGTTCTATCTCTCCTTCCTTCTACATTATTCATATTGATTCAAATCCACCAATATGATATTGTATTGACACTACACGATGACAATAAAGCAGAAGATTCGTGCAACATGGCATATGGCTGGAAATCAGTAGCACACACTAAAACAGATGCAAGTCATAATAACCGAAGATAGTTACCTTAATATTCAACATATTATTTAAACCATTCACTTAACTTCAAATATTCACCAACTTACATAAAGTACATTAACTTGACTTTGAAACAAAGTTCACATGATAATCACTACCCCGACTTAAAAAGGAAAAATAAGCAGCTACCATGATAATTTTGATTTTTGAACTGAGAAAACATAACCTGATCCAGTAGATTTATGACTGGGCAACTAACTCCTTTTGCGCCATGAAAACTTGAACACTAGTAAAAATAACCTCTGCATTTCAATGAGCCACATAAGCACTTCTTTCTCCTGTGATCCGCTTTGTCCATACCATAATCATAGGTCAACTCTTGCATGGGAGGAATGTGTCTAATAGCAAAAAAGGCGATATGATAGTATGCTTCATTGTTACTTTGTCGGACAACAAGCTGCCAGTATACATTAGGTGAACAACTATGGTTCATAAAACGAGCAATATTTCCACCATTTTTGGCACTTATTACAAGAGGAAAAGGAACTTTTCGAGACTCATCATTATAATCATGCACGGGTTCTAGTGGCTCATATATACGGGTTGCATCAAAAATATAATTGTCATCCCTGTCACCACCACCGTCAATGACCTCTCCAGCATATTCACAAATAAAACCACCTGCTCGTATAGGATCCCAAGACCTGAGTCCCCAACCTCTATTTTTTGTTTTAAAGACCTCCATACGAACTTTAGGACCTCCTTGAGACATGCGATTTCGACAATTAGGAGGACACGAACAGGCTGAACCACACTCATGTATCAAGGCTTTGTAACTCATAATAACCCCAAGTGAACTATAAGGCAGAAAGCCTTCATTCCTCTGAATACAAGGGCAATTGGAGTCATCTGGCTGGCACCCACCGAGGCACTGACAACCCAGAGAGGGTCTAGGAGTTAAGAAGGGTTTTGAGTACTTCAGACTAGGAATATATGTGAAATAGGCAGGTCCTTTCTCGTCATCTACATCATTTACAAGACAAACTGGCTGACTCTCTGCACCAGATGTGAGGTCTGGTAGGATGACTCCAACACGTGACACCACACCATTCCTCCATTGCTGAATTGACTTCCATAGTTTAAATGCTTCAGGCTGCCCAGGTATTCTCATAAGTTTGTACTTAAAAACATTGCAACCTGACTTGCTTTTCTCTTCCCATGATCCCTGAATCCTATAAAGTCCGTCAAAGATGTAGATCTTCCCAGTAGGATTTGCAACATCCTTAACACCCCTAATTACTCTTACCTCATTGGCACGATGCACACTCTTTTCCAAAGCAAGATTTCCCTTCTCAAGTTTCTGATCAAACATTTGCCCATCCTTCCTCTGGACTCCACCTTGGCCAGTGTAAATTAACACATCTCCGTCACCTCCATCATCATCATATCCTCCAGCAGACACTATGCTGAGTGCAAGAGGTTCTTCATCCTTTGTTAGTTTGACACTCATATAATCTATCCCAGACATAGTTGGTGCATGCAAGCCCACTAGGCATAGTTCCATCCTGAAGAAGAAAATGTCACCAACTTCAATCCCATTTACAAGTCCAATCCTCTTTGTTTGGTTCGTACGAATTCCCCTTGTCATCATCATCTTAGAAGCTTTTAAGTCTGGCCTTCTACCAGAACCTGCACCATACCTTGGTTCATCAATTTGAGTCATCCTTCTTCGGAACAAGTCAAAAACTTGTAATATCCTCCCCACTACATCCTTGTCACCATCAGCTTTCTTGGCTTGATCCGAGTCAACAAGCTTAAAAGACATCAGGAATTGATTTAATAGAGGTTCAACATCCACTTCCACAATATTCTCTAACTGAGGTTTTCGAGGCTTTTTCGGTCCTCCCTTTTTCTTTCCAGTGCTAGAGTCTTGCACATTACTTCCATTTGCATTGGGATTTCCAAATGAATTAACAGGAATCGGAGATACAGGTTGCCCAAAACCAAAAGCCCCCTGATTCGGCCCCCGATTTGGAGCTTGTTGACTACTTTCACCCATCCTTCCCGACTCATTCGAAACCATAGAATGGAAAATTGGTGTAACCCCAGCCGGGAACGGACCCGTGGGAGTAATGCACACGAAGGGGGAGGGATGTGGAGTTGTGATAGATGACATTTCACTTGGGGATGGAAACACAGGGGAAAGACATCTCAAAGGCTTCACATCTAAAACCCTAGTTCTATCAATAGTAGACCCACTTGGATCAGAACCAAAACCTTGCTCCATTATCAATCGAATTCAACAACCAAACAAAATCAATCTACTTCAAACAGCTTACTAAATCCCCTTTTCAATCATTGACCTACCTACACAAGCAACAATTTCAGTAAAATCAACCAAACATCAACCGATAAAAATCGATGAATTTCACATGCAAAAACAGCAAATAAAAGCAGCTAACCCTAAGAAATGAAGTCAAAATTCAAATTTATACCGTATTTCAGCTCAAAAACAAAGTAAAATGGAAAACATAGATGCATAAGAAATTGAAGAAACTCATCGTACCTGAGAAATTAGAGAGAAAGAGTGAGATTGTGAAGAAAAGGGAGAGATTTGGAGAGTAAAAAAATAAAAAAGCTAATTTGCGTTTCTGCGAAAAAAATACTGTATAGGGTTTATAAGGGCTTTAGGAAAAAAGTGATACACTCGAGGGGAAGAAATTAGAAAATCAAAAAATACTTTGCAACTTTGTCCCTAGTTTGTGTTAGATCTTTAATTTATGCCCCTTAAGCCAAATGATTTTTTTTTAGGGACATAAATCTATATTTTTGCTCTTAATTTTTGTATTATTATTTAATTTGGCATAAAAAAATTTAAAAATTATAATTATAACTTGTTATATAAGATATTTATTAATCATTTCTGTGGTTGTAAAATATCTCATTAAGAAAAAAATTAACATTAACAATTCGATCCCTTAATCGTTCGTTTCGATTTTGTGTAGTTTTTCATACTTTGAGGCCTTTATAACTTGAAAAGTCGACTTTGATAAAAAAAAATGCTATTAGACAGTCTCGAAATGAAATTCTGTGAGTTCCATCAGTTTTGAAATGTCCATTTTAAACTAAAAGCATGGTCGGCTCGAGTTTCGTGGCTTTCGATGCGAATTTAAATTATTTAGCATTTTAATCCTTTAAATTAATCTAAGATTGATTTGTTAAATTAATTGTAATAATAAACAAGTGACTTTCTTTCTAGAGCAGAATAAACAAGAAATATATTACATAAACAGAGAAAGGATAAGTTATTCATGTGTCCTTTCATAATTTATGTCCTACTAGACATAATTTCAATTGCTAAATTAAAAATTAACCCATTTAATGGGATAAAAATTAGTAAAAATTAACCTATTTGAAAAAAAAAATTTACAAGTTAAAATAAAATATTTTCACCTTTTCATTGTGGGCCTAAGAGTGAATTTACTAGATTTAGATCAGGTAGATTTGCAAAGTAAAGTGAATAAATGAAAAGTACATGGACAGTTTGTGCCTGGTGCAAATTTTATTTTCATTTCTTTTTACATTTTTATTATTTTCTTTTTAAAATTTTATCATAATTTGTTTTTTTTTATATGATTCTATTTAAAGTACATTTTATATTAAAATTGTATATTTCATGTTTTCTGTAAAAGCACATTTAAATAATTTAATATTATTTGGAAATGTATGAAATCTAATTTTGATATTTATCTATTTAGAGATATTACTATTTTAGGATGTATTTAATTATATATTTTAGATAAATTAGTCAAGTTAATTGATTTTGTTTGATTTTACACATCAGGAGTATAAAACTAATTTAGAAAAAATATATTTAAATTTCATGAAAAAAGTATGATCAAACGTAACTTCAACTTTTAAAAAACTCAAATAAAGTAAATAATATTTAATTTTTACGATCAAACGTCCACTTAATTTTTATTTGTTTAATTAAAATAATTGCCTTGGAGATGTCAAGTATGTCGAGGGAAAATGTAGAATTTTTTTTAGATAATTTCTTTATTTTATAAAACATATATTGGACGGAAGAGATACATATAAAAGAGTACTGGGACATAGTATTTGTTGCACATAAATTATTTGCTGCGATATCAATAACATTTAAGCATTGATGATTAATACCTAACATATATAATTAATATTGACAAAATTTTAATGTTTTTAAATTTCTACTCCAAAATGAATTATAATATATATTTGTGTAATAATTTATTTTTTGCGTAAAATTAATTTGAAGAGGTCCATTGAAATATTCATAATTTAAATATTTTTTTCATCATTGATCACTGATTATTTTGCTCAAAATAGTTATAAAATATTCACAAATATTATCGACATTCAAACTAACAACCCTACAATTAAATGATATGAATTTAAAACTAAAAGTTAGAATTAAAGCAAATTTCATTAATTAAATTAAAGTAAAACAAAAAAAAATCAAGATTGTCTTTGATGAAGCAGACACGTCAACAGTCTTTTATATAAACAAGAGAAAATAAAAATTAACATATTTTTTAATATAAAAACATAGCTAACTACGAAGGTCATATTTCAACATTCAAAAATTAAATGCTTACTAGTTTCTTAATGAGCTTAGATTATATCAACTTGAAAAGTAAAACTTTCATAAAATAATTAATTAAATACTTCCTCTAATTCAACTTATTTGTCCGAATTTCTCTGTCTAACGATAGTTGTCCACTATTGACTTGACATAAGGATTAAGAAACAGTAAATGATAAGAGTAATTTAACCAAGTCACTCTTATTAAATATAATTCATCTAAATATCTAAAAGTGAATACTATTTAATAACATCGTAAAAAAGACACAAAATAGTAGATTATTCATTGGTTTTATAAACCAGACAAGTATTTTTTGACATTTTAAATTGTACAGTGGACTAGTAAAAATGAACGGAGAAAATACTTTCCT
>DF357303.1:73177-85688 GCA_000787875.1 Solanum virginianum | reverse complement strand
ACGGAGAAAATACTTTCCTATTTAGTTTATTTCAAAAAAAAATCTTTTTTTTACAACTCTTTATTTTTATTTTTCTACTTAATATATTTAAAACTACGAGATTAAAAAAAATATTTTGATACATTTAACATATATTTATTTTAAAATCAAATGATTCAAAAAGTATTTACCTTTCATCTTGGTTGCAACTTCGAACTATTCTTGTGTGGACTCACAAAGCATGTGAACCTTAGGATGGACTGGACTCCTAGTTCTGCTCAAATTTTGTTATTGGGCTGCTTCTTTTTTATATAACCTGTTTTTATGATAGAAAGATATTATATAATAAGTTAATTATTTTATAATAAATATAGTTTTTTTTTAATTTTCATAAAAAAATAGTTCAAAATTATAGAAAATATACATAACTATACAATATAACTTGTCAAAAGTCATACGAAGTATACATTGCTTATACAATATAGATTACTTATACAGGCGCTATACATTAAATATACATTACAATACACTCAAAAATTGAATATAACTTGATTATACATGAAACATTAGCTATATATGACTATACAATGAATGACTATTAACTGTAATTATCCCTTTTTTTTAAAAATAATTGCAAGATTGAGCTTGAGATTATCCTGCTTGGGAGGTATTGTATGCAAAAGTGCAATTGGACTTCTCCTAAGCCCAATTTATTTTTATTATTATTATTATTGAAGTTGTAATTCTCCACCTTATTATTATGAAATAAAAAAGGAGAAATAACTTTTTTTTGTTGAATGATGTTGTAAGTGAGATGATGGAGGTGGGTTGTTCTCTTGTTGACTAGCTGGTGTAATCATGAAAAATTGAACTTTGGTATTATGGATATTTAGGTTTAACTTTTTTTTTAAGTGCTTTTCATGAGTTAAAAAGATCAAAAATCGTAAGTTGGGAATTTTGATCTTTTTTAAAAAAAAATTTGATCTAAAAGAAAATATTTATGTATTTTTCAAATACCTTGTAAATAGAATCATGAAATAAATATTTGATAGTTGGTTAGAATTATGTAAGTATTAGTGATGTGGGAATTAATTAGGAGTGAATTTACGTATTATTTTATGCTTGTATTAGTTATTCATATATAAGTAATATATGTATGAGTTATACCACTTTATATTCTGCATAAAATAATACATAAAATCCTTATAATTTATACATGTATTACCTATGCGAATATAATTTTTGTCGTATTTAACTTTTCATAGGAATAAGTTATTTTACATCTATCTATCAACCATCAAGTATAAATTATACAAATATTAACGCATCATTTATTAAAAAATAATATTCTTTATTGAAATATACTAAGAAATAAAGTGTCTCATGTACACTGAGTGTAGTTTGCAATGTTTGTCATGTGTTTAATGGAACGAAGGAAAATAAGTTCTTTAACACGTGATATACTAACATTCTATATATGTTTATTATAATCTCCGCGCTCATATGATTCTCCTAACCCCTACTCCTTGATCCATCTCACACCTTTTACCCTCGAAGCTCACTCTCTATTTTCTTCCACTTTTATAATATTTTTCTAAATTATATATAAATACTTTTGAGAAAATAATTTTTGAGTTACTTATCAAATACTCAATGAGAATTCTAGCAAAGGACTTGGACTATCAAACAATTTTGATATTTTTCCAATTGTTTTATTAGTTGACTTGTTCTGCCGGTCTTGATGATTCACTATGATACCAACAAAGAAAATGGTACAAGTTTGGCCTTTCAGAACCTTCAAGGGCCATTTAGATTAAAACTTTATATTATTATTATTACTTTTAAAAAAATTATTTGGTAGTTAATAATTAATAGTTACCAAGAAATGATGAATAATTTGTTGGTAGGATACATATTACGTTTCTAAATTTTAAAATCAAGATTTTCTTTCTAAGGTTGTTGGTGGCAATCATAACCGGCCGATCATATTTTATATTCGAATAAGTTATCCAATAATTTCATGCCTTTTATTAATAATTTTATCCAATAATTTTATGCCTTTTTATTTTAAAATAAATTTATCCAATAATTTATGTTTTTTCCTTATACGACGTTTAATACTAGAAGTTGTTAGAATCAAAAACTCAAAACTAATATTACTATCGACGTGAGTTGAGGTGGAATGATTGAAATATTTTTATTTTAATTAGAGGTCTAAGATTTGAGCTCATATAAATGAATAAAATCTTATTAGAAGTGTTGGCTCAAAAAATAAACTCTACAGTATGCAATTTCAGATATAATCTATCTCTAATATGAGTATCAGATACTAAAATAAAAAGTTAATGTTACTATTATTTGAATTTGAATTTATGGTATTTTAACTAGTAAATTGGTCTTGAAGGAATATTGGATGCATATTTTAGTTACTCACTTGCATTTTTTTTTCAATATAACAAATAAAATTAGATTTGAAATAAAAAGGATATCAAAAACTTCTTTAATTCTTCCTATTTTACATTTACAATACCAGAAAAATACATTAATATTATTAATTATTTACTTGATAAAATACTCCAGTTTTAATATCAAATTTGATTTATACCAAAGAAAAATCTCTTTTAAAATCAGGTCAATTTAGATTGAGACAAATCATTAAGGACATGTCACATTCTAAATATGATTTTTTATCGTTATCTCCAAATATCATTTAATTTATATATAAGATCACGTGAATAAATGCTAACATTAAAAGCCTTTTGGATAGCTAATTGTAAATTGCTTGTAAACTTTAAATATTAATTTTTTTAAGTAAATCAATTTTAAAATAAATAATTATGTATTCAAATAAAAATATTGAAATCATCACAAATAATAAATTAATTTATTTAATTCAAAAAATGTTAATAGACAATTATTTTGTTAAAATGACTAAAATATTCTCTCTTTTAGTAATAAATTTAAAAGTATTTGTATAAAGAAAAAAAAAAAGGAGATGGATACACAATGAAGCGAAAGTTAAGAATTTCATTTTGGGAAAGATATAATGTGAATTAAAAATAAAATAATATAATTTGATAAAATAAAATGTTTACTATAAACTCAAAAACTATAGATTAAGAATGACCAAATTAGAGCTTTTGCCCAATTTTAACTTATATACACTTTAATATTTATCAAATGCATAAATAACCTAAACTTACAATAAACCAATCTAATCAACAACTTACCAAACATCCTCTAAATGTGAATTGGATTAAAAATTTGCAGAAGAAAAAAAAAATATTCTTCTCATTCACTTTTTAACTATTTTTTTGTTCACTTTAAATCTTACACCTTTTTTAAAATATAATTATTAATGTAAAATATTATGATAATTTTTATATTAGTTAATATAATATTTTAAAAAATAATTAATTAATATTTAAAATAAATTATAAAAAAATCATATTTTGTATTGAAAATAATAAAAAAAATAAAATGAAATACCCATCGAATAAAACGACAAGGAAAGCAAAATACTGACAAAGTTTAGTAAATTATTGATTGGAAAAATCATATTTTAATGTATTAAAAATAATAAATAAAAATAAAATTTATTTTTTGCAATTCTTATGGAATAAAATAAACTGGATTAAGTCAGGAGCAAAATGACAAAATTTAGTAAATTGTTGATAGGGAATCATATTTTAATGTATTAAAAATAATAAATAAAAATAAATTTATTTTTCGAAATTCTTATGGAACAAAATAAAATGGATTAAGTGAGAAGCAAAAAAATTACAAAATAAAATAAACTAGATTAAGTTGGAATTAAAAAAATCCATAACGCCCAGTTTTGTACGATAAGAAAAGTTAAACAATAAAATTTATTAAATTATTGATTGGGAAAATTATAGTTTAATGTATTAAAAATAATAAGTAAAAATAAAATTTATCTTTGAAATTCTTACAGAATAAAATAAATTAAATTAAGTTAGAAGCAAAAAATTACAGAATAAATAAATTGGATTAACTTAGAAGAAAAAAAAAAGATTCCAAAATGCCAGCTTTGCACTATAAGGAAAGTCAAACACTAGTAAATTATTGATTGGGAAAATCATATTTTAATGTATTAAAAATATTTAAAATTCTTGTGGAATAAAATAAACTGAACTAAGTTAGAAGCAAAAAAAACTACAGAATAAATAAATTGGATTAAGTGAGAAGCAAAAAAGTTATAGAATAAAATAAACTGAATTAAGTTAAAAAAAAATTCAAAACGCCCAGCTTTGTACGATATACTTCCTCCGTCTCATATTGAACACTTTCCATTTTACACAATTATTAAGAAATCATTAATATGTTAATAAACTTTACTATTTTACCCTTTATTTACATTAATAACATTAAATTAAATTAGAAAAATTATTAATATTCTAAATAATAATGGGATAAAATAAGAATTTTTTTTTAATTCTATCCTATTTTAGTAAGTGTCCGAGATAAACAGTTATAAAAAGATGCTTGTAATATTTGACGGAGATAGTAATACAACAATAATAACATACCCAGTTAAATTTCACAAATAATATCTGAAGAAAATAAAATGTATGAGACTATTTTTTAAAAATCCTCATCTTAAAATCTATAAACCAAAAAAACTAATACCATAAAAAAGGAATGTCAAAACTGACAAAATTATTGATTGGGAAAATCAATAAATGAAATGAAATGGCTATATATGTAAAGCTCATTCACTGCTCTCCCCTAGACAGACACAGCACATTTGCTCAACAAGGGTGGTCATTTCTTGTCATTGTCAAATCCTAGGTAATTTTTCTCTGCCTTTTATTTTTTTGAATTTTGATTGCCTTGTCGATAATTGGGTCTCTGTTCATTTGTCAAGATTACTGTTTTTCTCCTCTGATAAGGTTTTTGTTCAAGATTTGTGGGTTTTACTTGTAAAAGTATCATGGAAGGAGATAAAAATTGATTCTGAGAAATGGGTTTTTGTTCTTCAAGATTGTATGAACTGGGGTTGATGGATTCTTGTTGTTGATCGAATAAAAATGGAATCTTTAACTATTAGGTCTTTGAATTTGTCAGGATACAAAGTTTTGAGCTTTTTGGTGTTTTCCCCCTAATTTAGATGACAAATAGTTGTAATTGGTGGAAGTTGGAAAAGTAAAAGGAATTGATGTTCCTTTCAGTATTGTTTCCCCTTCCTGAATATTGAAAGCTGGTTATATTTTTTAAGGAGTGAATTTAGTGGAGTAGAGTGGAATGGATTTAGAGGGTTCTCAAATAGTTAAATGAGTATCTGATTTGATGAAACTGTGTTTTGATTCTATAAAGTTTCACTTAGTTCTGCTATAAATCATTTCAGAATTAACCTGATAATATGGCGGCAGAAAAAACTGGAATTGCTAAGGATGTAACTGAAGTAAGTTGACTAACTGTTGTATCTGGTTCCTTTTGGGGTATGCCTTTTCTTCTGTACTCGTATACTCCGATTTTATTAATTTTTGGTTTTGACCCACAGTTGATTGGTAATACTCCTTTGGTTTACCTGAATAATGTTGTGGATGGATGTGTTGGACGTATCGCTGCCAAGCTGGAAAGCATGGAGCCATGCTCTAGTGTTAAGGATAGGTAAAACTTCATTTTGCTTTTGGATACCTTCACAAGAATTATGTGTTATATTTCATGAAATTACTCGTTTCCCTGAATGTTTTGGAGCTATGCATTTATCAAGGATGACTGTGTTTTGCTTATTGTTGTTATGACTACTCTCAGGATTGGTTATAGTATGATTACAGATGCTGAGGAGAAGGGTCTAATCAAACCCGGCGAGGTTAGTTACCCATATTTCCAGAAATAACTTTTTGCAATGCTTGTTTCTTGGTTTGTGGGTTGTAGTGGTTCTGCAATTTGGTGGATGTGATGATTGTCTCCCAGGAGGAATGGAACCATTAATATTGAGATTTGATCACTAACTTGTTTAGCAGATCGAATCTGACTTAGTATTTTCGTTCTTTGTGAAGAGTGTCCTCATCGAACCTACAAGTGGAAACACCGGTGTAGGATTGGCATTCATGGCTGCTGCCAAAGGCTACAAACTCATCATTACGATGCCTTCTTCAATGAGTCTTGAAAGAAGAATTATTCTGCGTGCTTTCGGTGCTGAGTTGGTGATCACCGATCCAGCAAAAGGGATGAAAGGTGCTATTGCAAAGGCTGAAGAGATAAAGGCCAAAACACCCAAGTCTTATATTCTTCAGCAATTTGAAAACCCTGCAAACCCAAAGGTATGCTTTTTTCCTAGCCATGTTACTTTCTCTGATGCTGATATGGCTACTCAAATATAACCAAAATATAGATACACTATGAAACCACTGGTCCTGAGATCTGGAAAGGCTCAAATGGGAAAGTGGATGCTCTAGTCTCTGGAGTTGGAACAGGAGGCACATTAACTGGTTCAGGAAAGTATTTAAGAGAGCAGAACCCCAATATCAAGGTAAACTCGTTTAATATAAGAATTGCGCTAATGACTTGTAGTACAAAACGTCTGATTTGGTTTTGTAATCAACTTGTGTCTGTATGCTGAATTTTATTTGTAAAAATGGTTCTTTTTTTCTTTTTGCAAATGGATGATAGTTGTTTGCTGTGGAACCTGTTGAAAGTGCTATCCTTTCTGGCGGAAAGCCTGGTGAGCTTTTTCTTCTTTCTCAACCGTTGCGTTTTTTTTTCCCCTTTTTCTACTTCGGCAGATTGCAGAGAACTCAAGTTTGTGGGTGGGAGAACCTCATACATAATAGATCTCTGTCTTTCTTTATCAGTTATTGGGTCTCACACTTCTATCTTAGTTTACTGCAGTTAACATCATTTCTGGGTTTCAACTTGAACCCCATCTAACTAACGTTCTTATGGAGTGGTATAAAGCCGCGGGAAGTTACGGTGGTGTAACTAATTGAGCCGTATGAGCAGCAGTACATGTGCTACTAATGGGCTCCATTATTATTATTGTTTCTCTTGTCGAATCTAAGGTCATTTAGTATTGTAACGGTATCTATTTGTGGAACTAGTGCTACATTTCACACAAAACCTAAAAGGCTGGTATAGCTGAAATTTTGACTTTTAAATAGAATATCAAAGTAAATGAGTAGGTGGGATTTGTTAAATTAAGTCAGAGGAGTAGGCAGTGTCTGCACAGGAAAATTCTTGTGATCCATCTCAGTAATATATAGGAATTTCATGCATGTATGATTGATCTTGGTGTTCCTTTTCCTCTTGGAAAACATTACTTGTTAAAGGTGTAGGATTTATTTGGCCTTCTTGGTCGCTGATTAGCATGTCCTGAACTGTACAGTAAGTACGTTTTGGTCCTAAACTGTTTTGGATAAACTATATGTATAATGGTAGTAATAATTTTCACTTTTTGAATGCCTAAAGAGAAAAGTATAAAAATCCTACCCCTTCTGAACTCCATTTTGTGTCAGCCCAGAAATATAGGAAGAATTTTTTATCAGTAAAGAGCTTAAAATTGCACCACCTTTCTGAATGGTTATCCGATCCCACCAACCCCCGCAGTACCCAAAGGGAAAAAAAGTATTAACAATGAAGTCACTATGTCCACTTTGAAAGTTATGCTATGTAAACAATTTAAGATGCCAATGTTATATTATTCAATTTGACACACAACTTGCCTTTGATGCATTAGGTCCACATAAGATTCAGGGGATTGGTGCTGGTTTTGTTCCTGGTGTTTTGGAAGTTAACCTTATTGATGATGTAGTTCAAGTAAGATGCTTACTTTCCAGAAAATCAGTTCTACAAAATTATTGAACTGTGTGAAACAGTGAATCACAGTTTTTGTCGTATCTTATTGATCTTGAGCTTGGTAGGCATGTGACGGAATTTTTTATTATGATGAAATCAGGTTTCAAGTGAAGAATCCATAGAAATGGCTAAGCTTCTCGCCTTGAAGGAAGGATTGCTTGTAAGTTCGATTATTCTAACTATGCTCCCCCTTCCCCCCTGTGGCTCCCAAAAAAAGGAAAAAGGACTCCCATGGAAAAAGTACAGAAAAAACTGTTTGCGAGAACTATTAACATCATAATAGTAATGCTTCAGTTCACACTCTTAGTATCCTACATGTTTGGATCATGAAAATATGCATTTAACAGGTGGGAATATCATCTGGTGCTGCTGCTGCTGCAGCAATCAAGATTGCTAAGCGCCCTGAAATGGCTGGGAAGCTCATTGTTGTAAGTATCTTATCACTTTTTATGAAATGCTAGATAAATCATGACCAGTCAAAGCTGATAAGCTATGTTATGTAAAAAAAATTGAAATATTGTATGGGACCAAAACAAGAAATAAAGATGCATCGGTATCTAAATAGACTCCTGGAATTTTGTTATTTGTTGGTAAGTGATTGACATGGTGAAGTGTTGTCCCAAAATGTCTTGTTTTCTGCATATTTGTCAAAAAGTTCTTGTTTTCTGTATAATTCGATGGTCATTTTGCTATAAAGCTCAAGATTTTTGTGCCTACTGCAATTGCTGGATAACTCCTCTATTTTTGTCCGCCTACTTCTAAAAATGAGCCTAACAAAAATGAGTAGTTTTATAGACTAGTGTTACCTCACTCATTTTGGTTGTGCGTGACAGATTTTCATCTTGTCCAGTAAAACATCCTAATTTTGGATCTTGTTCAATGTACTACTTTATCGATCCATCTTGTGCTTCCTGTCATTAGTGTTTTATTGTTTAGTAGCATATTAGTTTTGAAACTTTTTGGCACATAATAATCGTTCTTGCTTGTACTAAACAAGTATCGAGTTGACATATTGTCTCGACATGGAGAATATTTTCTCCAATCCTAGTCATTTGCATAATGGAATAATATTCTCAAGTCTCAACTTCAGTGTGATTTCTTTTGCCTTTTAACTCCAGCTAATTGAAACTGGTCTGCAGGTTGTTTTCCCTAGCTTCGGGGAGCGATATCTTTCCTCTGTGCTCTTTGAATCTGTCAGACGGGAAGCAGAGAACATGACCGTGGAGCCTTGAACTTTTTGTCTTTTGATTACCATATCATAGAGTCATAATGATCCTTCCGATGAATGCAGAATGTTTTTCATTTGAACTCTTCTCTTCATGTTTTGCTGAAACTGTTGGAAAATAAGGCCTTTTCTTTCCTATAGTGGCCATTCTTTAAATTAAGGAAATATTTCAGTGCTTTTGTAATTATACTGTTTCTACAACATTTAAAATTTAAAGAGTTGTTACCTCCTGTTCATGAAAGTTTGCTTCTTGTTGCACTTGTTTTTACATTGACAACAAAGACTGAAGGTCTATCGGAAGCGTCTTTACCCCCACAAGGTTAGCGTACATCTTAACTCTCTTAGCTCCCACTTCGGAATTACATCGAATATGTTGTGTTGTTAGCATTGACAACAAAGTTATTTTCTTTCTAGGCAAGTGACTTTTTTGTTTGCATCTTCTGCTGTTTGTCTTTAAATAAACTACAAGAAGAGCTTCAACCCAAATTTCTGTAATTTTTGCAGAATCTTTTTTCAATTAAATTAAACCTTTAGCTACTAATTACTTCAAATAGTTGGAAAAAGGCTTTTTCCTTTTTGATATTTAATTGGTAATAGTATCATTGCATTATGCCTCTGTGCTTTTAGTTGTCATATTTTTTCTTAATACGGTTTTGATTTGCTTGAGTCAAGAATTTTTCAAAAATGTCTTGATCTTGGTGAGGTAGTGAGTCGGTCTGTGTAATGCTCATCAAAAATGTTAATTTTTGAAAGATTCTTAAAATGTAATGCTCATCAAAATAGTTTGAAAGAAAAATAAAGTATTAAAGAAGCAAATAATAGGAAAACATTGAGTAGTATTTAGAATTGCAATAGCGTACCTCGTATTTTTCCCTAATATGATGATTGAAACATAAAAGTAATATAAATTGTAATATAGAGAAAAAAACTATGAGAACAATGCTATTATAACTAGTGTGAATGGAAAAAGGTATGGTGCATCAAACTACAGGCTTATTCCGAAAATAAGACAACGCTCAGCTAACTATCAACTTTTCTCGTTTGCTTAAAAGTAAAATTATTACTTATTTAAATTGGGAATGGAGTTTAACGTTATATCAAAGACTCATTAACTAAATTATTATTAGGTGTATAAGACTAAAAACTTCTTTTTCAGTTTTTCATATAGTATTCTCAATCAAATTTTTTGTAACAATAAAAGGGGAAAAATGTTCAAAATTATTACAGAAAAAAAAAAAAACTAAAACAGACACAAATAATATGGATTTGAAAAAAGCCTTATCTTCTTAATCAACCAAAGAAATCTTGTACACCTTTTCCGGCGAAAACTCTATCCGAAAGTTCAGCCAAAACGGCATTAACAGTAAGCAAAACGACACTGGATCCAGCAATAACCCCAATCACAACCCCAGTAGTACTCAACACCTTATCAAAAGCTGGCCATTCAATTTCCCTTATCTCCTCCGCCACACCACTCCAAAAATCCGGCTCTTTCTCATCTCTCTCCTTCATCAGCTTCTTTATCTCCGACCCCACATCCGACGACATCTCTTCTCCTCCGGCGACTTGTTTGTCCGTTTCCGGTGGTGGGTTTTGCTCGGTTCCCGATAACGAGTTGTTAGAGTTCGACTCTTGAGTGGCTCTTGGGATAGCGAAGGAATTGGGTTTTGTGGAAATGGAAGGCAAATTGGTGGATGTTTTGAGATGGGTCGAATTGGGTGTGGGTTTGATTGAAAAGGTGATGTTTTGGCGGAGGAATTTGGAAGAGGAAGAAGGAAGTGGAAGTGTGGATTGTGAGAAGGAAAGTGGTTGCGCCATTGTTAGCGCCATTGTTGCAGAACTATAAGCTTTGCTAATTTTAGTGAAGGTTGAGAAAAATAATGTTGAATTGGCTAGAAAAATTAGACTTAGGATTTTTAAAGTTTTGCGAGTCAATAAAATAATACTCCCTTTCGTCGCAATTTATGTGACATTTTTCTGATTTTGAAATTCAAATTAATTTATTTTTTATTGTGGCTTATAATACTTTTTACGTATTTAAAAATACAGAAATTTCATTTAACAAAATTTAAAAATTTTATACGCAAACGAAAAGTGTCACATAACTTGAAATAGAGAGAATATTAATGATTCAAGTAATTATCTAAATAAAATGTCACATTTATTTTTTTGAGCTAGTTGGAAAAGCCATGAATTATTACATTAATTCAGATTCACACTATGTAAAATATATTAAAAGGGGAACACTTTCTATCAAAAAATTTCCATTCAAAACTTCAAATTTTAGATATTTAATTAAAGATAAAGAGATCATATTCATTCCACTATAATTGTTGTTATTGGTATAAATTTGTGAAAATATTGCTTATAAATTCTAAAATTAAGCAACAAATATTATTTTACAAATCATAAATGATTGTTGACACCAAATTTTTTCTGCCCACATCACAAATTACTCGATTTATTTAAATTGTCCATTTTATCAAAAAAAACAAAAAAAGAGGAAATTTTAATACGGGCGCGTGAGGATCACGCGCCCCCAATTTCTCTTACATTTTTCCCTTTCACGCGATCTGCCCCATTTTTACTTCTTCAGTTCTTCTTCTTCTTCAATCCGAAGAAGAAGAATGAACTGAAACCCTAGGTCCGTCCAACCTTCAACCTCACCGGCGACCACCCTTCCTCGCGCGTCTTTCCTCAACCCATGCACTTCACCTCGAGCCCATTCCGAGAAAACCCGACAACCTTCAACGGTCGACTTCAACCTCAAAAACCGAAAAAGAGTGCGGCACTCTCACGCGCTTCATCAAAAACGTCATCCACGTGTAGCATCGACCCTCTCTCATACCTCTGTCAGCTGCCAAATCGCACACCGCCATAACCTTTTGTCCCTCATGCGTGCCTCTTTTTCCAATCGACCGTTTTTCCCAAATTCAAAACCCTATTTTGCTTCCTATATATACTTCTCTTTCTTCAGTTTAAAGGGGGTTCCGAACGAATCCGGCAAAAAATATTAGCAAGAACTCACTGAAACTCTCATAACCATTGTTATTTTCGAAATACATGGCAATACAGAGATACCAAACCAGTTTTCTTTTTCTTTGAGAATTCGTCGACTTTGGGAGACTTTTGAAATTTAGATTTCTTGGTTGAGAGGTGCAGACGAAGCTCGTGGTGGTGTGTTCGTCTTCGTTAAACTCGTTGTCCCAGTTCCTGCTCCAAAAAAGGTAATATCTTAATCTGAATTTCATATTTTGTTGCATGCTCTGTTGCATTTCTGGTTGCTGTTAGACGAAGTTGTGACGAATTGAATGCTGTGATACTGTTGTTGTGTGGTCGTTAAGACATTTTTAAGACTGTATTATGATGCTATTAGCTGGTAATTATAATGTTCAAGATGATGCGTATTGAGATGGTTGTGTTTGGATATATACATTGTCAACACCTCGTTTCATTCACTGTGAAGTTACTGGTTCATCCTCTGCT
>DF357303.1:51710-67636 GCA_000787875.1 Solanum virginianum | reverse complement strand
ATATATATATATATATATATATATATATATATATATATATATATATATATATTTATCTCTCTTATTTCTTTTGTTGTTTCCAAATCGTGAGATCAAGAATAATATGTAAAATCTGCACACATAAGAAAATCTAACATTAAAAACTTACCTAATGATCAATCACAGCAATGTTAGAAAATGTGCAATAAAATAATTGCAAACTTGGAGTGTAGTAACTAAATTGGTTATATACTTATATTTTTTAGTATATTCATTGTTTCAAAAAAATTAATATTATATTTTAATATTATTTCAAAATAAAATGATAGTTTAGAAGAAAACGCTAATGATGTTCTTTTAATTTTATATTTTCCTAAATAAAGAAAATAAAACTAACTATTAAAAAGATATATATTTTTTCAAGAAATTTATTAAGGATAAGCTAATTAAATTACATTTTACTTTCTATGAATAAGTAATTTGCTTTATATTTTCAAGTTAGAAGTGCTACTTATTTTTAATTAAAAAAAATAACCAGTAACAATGCACATAAAAATTAAATTTAAAAAAATATTTTTATAAATTTGATTATGCCTCATCATTAAATTATTTAAATAAATACTTTTTTATTTCTTAAAGTTTTGCTTATAAATAAAAATTTAATTAAATAGCTTGAGTGACTTTATGTAAAAAGAATCCATAGTTGAAAAATAGCGTCAATATTTGGAATATACGAAACCTAAAATATATAATTGAAAAAGAAATGACATAATCAAAGGTATTCAACTCCACAATCTATTCAACTCAATAAAACATGCAAGTTTAACTGTAAAACTTGCAAGTTCAAGAATAAAACATTCTTTGAAAAATAGACTCTATGACATGCAATTCAATTAAATCAAACCAATCATTAAGTGAGAGTTTCTCTAACCGATAACGTAATCATCACATATGAGCTAGTGATGGTACAATGCTTTGCACTATCGTTGTCAAAGCCATTCAATACCTTGTCAGGGTAGGGTAAGGCTAAATCTCAATGGATTCACAATCAATCAAAGTCCTTTTTGGGTCTAGAGAGGCATAACCTCTATCTTACGCTGATTACATAGTTTATGGGACTTAAGTTGTTATTTATTCTTACCAAAATCATTGCTCAATACTACTCCCAAAGACTCTATATACTCACATGATCAATCAAATCAATTCATTCAAATCATCTCGTCTAGTCTTATAAGTTCAAACTCTTTTAAACATGCTTTTGAAAATTTACGAGTGATGACAATGATACGAGAGCTACTCTTTAAAAACTAAAGAAAGTATTTCTTAATATATGGACAAAACCTTTACTTTCTTTTTTACCAATGGAAGAGAAATCACCTTTTTTTCTTCACCTAGTTCTCTAAATTTTCAATTTTCATTTCTCAATTTTCACCTAAATTAAAACCAAAAGTTTCTATTAAAAAAAGGTTTTCAAAGTAGATGACCAACCTAAAAAGCAAAATTTTGCTTTTACAATCCACTATAATAAATAATTGTAAACTCAAAGATAATCACTTTTTTAATATATAGTTGAAATATATCTATTTTAATAAAATTTCAAATTTCACTAATAAAATTTAAAATATTACCATGTAATTTTACCTGTAAAATTTGAGCTTCATGTGTAATTTTTCAAAAATAGAGCCGTAAAGTAGGTAGGTTGTTTCTACAATCTCTCTCTTTTGACATGGTGCTATCCAGGCTTAGTATTTGGACCAAATTAATAACTGAAGTTAATTTGGGCGTGTGATACTGTCGAAGTAAAATTCCGAAAAGAAAAAAGGATTTTGTTTTACATGAACTGAAAGAATAATTCAAACACCCAGTAATGTTGAATTAATTATGAATTTTAGATTAGATTTTTTCTTGGCTCTCGAAGGAAAGAATAAACTTAACTTGCTATATGCTAACCGCGTTGAATGTAACAATTTCTAATTTAGCATTTTACTCCTCTTATTTTCAAGTAGAAAAACAATAGTAACAACTTGTCGACAATCAAACTAAGAAAGCATTTTTGTGGGTGCAAAATTTTAGGACTACTCAGAGCCTTGAATGTATTAATCACATTTATAAAACTCTTAACATTCAAACTTCTCCTGAAAAATTCCCGAATACCCCGACAAGGGGGAAAACAAAATCTTTAAGCAAAGGCAGAAACTTCTCTTCTCAAATCTCTGTAGAATCGAGAAATGAATTCATCGGCTTTCTCATCTACGTGGCTGATCACCATGTCATCAGCATCTCTTAGAGGGAAAGGCGAGTCAGTAATCCTTAACTGCCTCACTGAAGGAGTCCTACCGAATCCAGGCAATGCAGGAGATGCCGTTTCGCTCTGAAGCATATCCAGTGCCTTCAAAACGGCAGCGTTCATCATTAAAACGTCGTCGTGTTCAATGGCAGGTACTGCATGGTGACTATGCTTACTAATGCGCTTACTGTTGAGGTTGAAAGGGAGGTGGAAAGCTGGGCGGTCACTGCAGCTGAACTCGTAAAACTCTTTAGAAGATGATTGATGATGTCCATCATTAATATCTAAAACTCTTTAGAAGATGATTGATGATTTCCATCATTAATATTATTATGTCCGTGGAACATGAGATTTTGGAAGGCGACTTTACCAGCAATCTTACCACGTTTCATCAACAAATTAAGATCGAACATTAGTTTTCTCTTTGACGGTAACCCTTTTCTCAACATGAAGTAAGCCACGCGGACTATCTTCCAGAACTTTTTCCCTATAACTGGCAATGTTTGATCCATTTCCCTGTTTAAGTACGATCACGTGTAGATCTTAATTTATATTTTGAATTATGAGGTTTTGTTAGTTAACTTAAGAAAGGAGAGAGAGAGAGCTATGAAAGAGATGGAGTTGGAGAAGCATTGTGGTTTGCTGAGAAGCAATGAGTTAGTGGTATTTATAGGGGGGCCGGCCTTCATATAGAGGAAGCAGCCAAGTACGAATGTATATGTTTTAAGTTTTTAAATTGGACACGTTTGGGCATGGACTACTTTTGCTTCGACTTCATTCAATATTTTAGTAGTCCAATTATTATTAGTGGAGGAAGTGGTGATTTTCAAGATTCAGCTTTAGGATTCTACTTTTAAGTCATTTTCACCCATAATAGGAATTTCCATATTTTTTTCACGTGGATTGAAAATCTGATCATGAGGCCTAATTATTCATAATTAATTTGCTATTTCCTTAGTTTACTTGTTTTTTTTCCCCTTTGGTAATATTCCTTAGTTTACTTGTAATTGTCATATTTCGCTTAGTTAAAATCACATAGAATTTGACCAATATTTTAAGATATATTTTCTCGTTCTTTTTTTTACTTGTCCTTATTTTTTTTTAAAAAGTCAAACAATATAAACTTTGACTATGTTTTCAGTTATTTTTTTCATCATGTCGATATATAAAAAATTATAATTTATATAACTTTTCGTATTCTATTTGAATGTAAGTTTTGTATTAAAATTCGAATTAGTGTAATATAATTTTACTTCAAAATTAGTCAAATTAACTCTTGAAAAGCGTTATGTGACAGATAAAAAGAAACTACAAAGTATTGTGTAATCATATTCGTATAAGAATTATAATTTTTTGTATTCTAATATCTAAATTTTAATTTTAAAGTATTAAATTAATTTAAAATTCAATTCAACTTTAAAATTAGTTAAATTAATCATCGCAAAGCAAAACAGGACAAATATGAATGAACTAACGGAGTATTTAAAACTAACATTAAGCTGAACTATGAAGCATAAAAACTGTTAAGGGTTCAGCTCTTTCCTGCTCCCTTTTAAAAATAAAGTGGCGTGCAAAGTATAGTACATACTACTTTCTATTTGACAATTATTATAAGACTACAAAAGTGAAACTTACTCTCCAACCAAAATTAAAAATATAATGGAGAGGAGCCAAAATTCAACTTCTTTGAATAGTTAGGCACCTCCCATCCTCTTTCTATTCCTGAAAATAAAGGAAGAGAAAAGCAATACATATACTCCATTAAAATGTATTGATCATGTACCATGTATTTATTTCTACGTAAAACTTGGCACAATCGTTTGAACGAAAACAAAAAGTATATAAAATTAAAATTATTTAATCAATTTTCAGATATTTGTGTAGCTGAAATCATTTTGTTAAAGGTAAAATAGAAAATTTTAAAGTTACATAGTTTTCAATTAAAGTAAGTTAATCTTATTTTTAGGATAAATCAAAAAGGAAAGAGTGTCTCTGAAAATGTATCAGAGGGAGTAGTAAAAAGATATCCTGTCTTAGAATTGTCAAAAAGACCTTATCCACGAGAAATCACTTTTTTTTCCCGATGATAATCACTTCTCTGTTTATCCTTGATGTTTCATTAATTTAATTCTGCAACTAATTAATTACATGCCTTAAAATTATTTCAGGCTGAGTACATATTGGATTTGTGATATTAAATATGTCCAAGTTAGTTTTAAGTGAACTGGGGGAGGAATTGCTACGTTATCTCCTTAAATAGATTTGAACAATCTTCTGGTCATTAATTAGCTAGTTTTTATGTTGACTAAGTCAAATCTTCATTTGAGTTATATACTCATTCTTATTTCATGGTCTACACAATATTGAGACCCCTTCTTATATTATCTATACACGTCCCAAAAAAATAGATTGTTGTATCTCCTTAAATATATAATTTTGAATTATTCTCATATTTAATGTGCTATTTTTTAAATAGAATTAGATCAAAAGTTTTTTTTTTTTAATTGTGGTTTTGATTTCAAACGCAACAAGTAGCCCTATGGTATGGTTTAGGTAGATGACCAACGTAAAGAGCAAAGGAGTTTGCTTTAAAACCCACTACCTATATATAAAAAAAATAGTAATTATAAAAAGATAAGTAAAGTGAAAAAGAGAGAGCCTAAAATATTAAATGCTATAAAATGTTTCCACTTATGAACACAAGACAATTTTGCTTTAGGAAAATTGGTGGAATGCCCCTGTTCAATTAGTGCCTTGATTAGTTAATAGAGCCAATAATTCCTCTTTGACATACTAGTAGAATAGTCCTGGCAACAATTAGTATTTTGACAAAATAACAAAACAAGCGTAGACGTGCTATACAGTATAAATGAATTTCCAATTCCAGGTTAATTTATATGAAATTAACTTTAGTAAGGAAGTTTTCCTTTCCAACCCCGGGTAACAAAAAATATTTACGCAGATATTCTACTCCAATTAACTAAGGGCTTGTTTAATAAGAGAGGTAAGAATAACTAATGTCGAAATTAATTTTAGGATAGACTTTCCCTATATTTGATTGGGATTTATTTTAAAATTATAGTGTTATTTTATCACAGAATGTGATGATAATCCCGAAGTAGCTGATTTTAACATAACTTACCCCAACTAAACTAACCCTAAAAGTTCAAACTTCTTGGGCTCTAAGTAAGGAATGATTTTTAAACTTGCTTGCCTACTCCAAGTTAACTTTAACTTTTTGCTTCTTATTTTCGAGCAAAAACGAGAAGCAATAAGTAGTCGATAATCAAGTTAAAAGTGAGAGAATTTGTGAATGCAAAATTCTGGGATACGAAAATACAAACGGGTATCATCACATTAATAATGCTCATAATTTCATAAAAAAGAAAAAATTATGAGAAGGAAAATTCCGGGACAGATGGAATGGAAACCACAATCTGCATATATAAGCTCTTTCTATATTATAGCATATATAGGTCACTACAACATGTATGAATGATCTGTAAACGAAAATTGTCAACTGAAGTATAAAAAAAACACATTAAGCAAAAGCAGAAGCCTCTCTTCTCAAATCTCTGTAGAATCGTGAAATGAATTCATCTGCTTTCTCATCTACCTGACTAATCATGTCACCGTTATCAGCCTCTCTTAATGGAAAAGGCGAGTCAGTGATCCTTAACTGCCTTACCGTTGGAGTCCTACCGAATCCAGGCAAAGCAGGAGATGCCGTTTCGCTCTGAACCATATCTAATGCCTTCAAAACGGCAGCGTTCATCATTAAAACATCGTCGTGTTCAATGGCAGGTACTTCATGGGGAATATGCTTATTAATGCGCTTAATATTGAGGTTGAAAGGGAGGTGGAAAGCTGGGCGGTCACTGCAGCTGAACTCGTAATACTCTTTAGAACATGATTGATTGCCATCATTAATATTGATATGGCCCTGGAACATGAGATTTTGGAAGGCGGCTTTACCAGCAATCTTGCCGCGTTTCATTAATAAGTTGAGATCAAACATTAGCTTCCTCTTCGACGATAACCCTTTTTTCAGCATGAAGTAAGCCACGCGGACTATCTTCCATAACTTTTTTGCTATAACTGGCAATTTTTGATCCATTTTCCTGTTTTAATACTTTCTCACGTGTAGATCTTTATTTGTTTTTTGAATTGTGAGTTTTGGTTGGTTAACTTAAGAAGGAGATACAAATATATATTGATGAAAGCTAAGAGAGAGGTTTATAGGTGAGAATTGTGGTATTGAGTGAGTAGTATATATAGGGGGAGTGAAGTATTCTATATGTTGAACTTTTTAATAAGTTGACACGTATATAGGTTTGATTTCAATATTTTATTGCTTCAATTATTAAAGGGGTGGTGATTTTCTGTTCTTGTTATTTATCAAACAAGTACATTTCCCATTTTTTCCTCTCCTTTCACATGGATAAATTGCAAATCTAAGGCCAATTCCAATTTACAAGAAGATGCAATTTAACATATATAGTTTCCAAATGTATTACGCTAATCATCTGGTTATGGTAATTTGTTGGAGCCGAAAAAGTGTTTCGAGAATCGGTGATCCTCTTTAATGTTTATTTCATGATTTTTCAATATTAAAGAGAAGTGGATTTAGAATTTTAAGTATATGAACTTTTATTATGATCAATAGTCAGTATATAATCATCAGATTCAAAATTAAATATTCAATAAATTTCTTCATATATACAGATGGTTTGACCAAAATCTACTAAGTTCATGTGAACTCGAATCTAAACACAAAACTTGATCCGAGTCTGTGACTTAAAGGAATCTTACATTATTTAAGTGTTTTCATGTTTGTTTTCGTGTCGTTTGAAGTATTCAACAAAAAAGGAAAAACATATAATCATTTTGAATTTGAAGAAAATTAGGAACAGGAAATTTCGCATATAGTCATTAAAAAATATCTTAATTATGTTCCATGGCTATAGTTTGGAATTTGGGTAATTACATTTTGTAACTATAGTTATGGCAGCGTTTGTATACATTTGTATATTTTGTTATACAAATTATGCACAACGTTTATGTAATTTGTTATGCAATTCGCAGTGTTCGTGTATTTTGGATTGTTCGCGCAAAATATTTATATAAATCGCACGAAGTATACAAAACTCAAACTGTAATTAGAGCTAGATGTTTGCCGTGAGCCATAATTAATTTAAACTATTACTATATTAACTAATTAATTAGTATATGTTTATTTATCTGCATAGCTAATTTTTTCAAATAGGAACAGAATGCAAAACGTATCCTAACATTTTTCATTAGTATTGAATTTGTATACTTTAGCCGTTGAAAAAAGTAAACTTAGGGAGGGAGGTTTCTCAAAAGACTTTAACAGGTTGTCTCTTCCAAACAAAGAAAGGAATGAAAACCTCTGAGATATTACCCTACCAAGGAAACCCTTCTTTTGTGGAAATTAATTAGTAGTAAACTGTGGGCAAAAGAATAATCATGAGAAAGAAGTCAAGAAGATTGCTCTGTTTGTTAAATTTATGACAAAACAATCATAATTTAACAACCACTACACATATTTAATTAATTCAATTCAATTATAACGCATCATTCATCAATATTTACGAAATAAAGTGGTGTTTTCATATTTTCATTTTATTTCAAAATAGTGGTGTTTCATAAAATCATCAAGAAAACATTTATCTTTTTCTTTCAGGTTTATCTTTATTTAAATAAATGAAATTCTACGTAATTATTAAATCACTGAAGAGCTATTTCTTTTTTACACGTTTGATTAAGGGTATCTCAGAGTAACGTATTATAAAATATTACTATGAGTAATGTATTATGTTAAATATGTTATTGATAATAACGTTTCTCAAGTTAATATTATTAAATAAAATATAATCTAAAACGTTATTGGAAAATACGTTTATACTAGTTTACTAAAATTTCAAAAAAAAATATTATTTTGATACACTGATTTAAATAATAGCTTTTTAATGTACAAATAACTTGATATCCGGGGCAAGGGAAAATTTATATTTTTAGTTACATATTTACGTGAATACTGAGAAAACCAATTAATATTGAAAGATATTTGGTTTTAAATTTAACTATTATTGCATTATCAACTTAAGATTACTAGCTCATAAACCGTAATGTGAATTTGGCTCGATATATGTATTAGCTGACTAGTAATTAAGTACCTGATGAAAAAATACATACTAATGCGCAAATTAATTAGCACGAGTAGTGTTTATAATTAAAAAAATGTTTCCGGGCTTAATGTCTTGTTTGTTCCCAACACAGCTCACAGGTGTTTGCAATCGAAAATGAAACAAAGGACATTATTCGGGGTGTGTTTTGTACCGAGAAAAATATATCTCGAAAAATATTTTTAAATTTTTTCATGTTTAGTTGCATATATATACGTATAAAAAAATAAATTATTGTATTTATGTTATATAAAAATTTTCTCTCCTCTTTGCTTTCTATCTCTCTATATTGCGCACTCTGCACTCTCATTCATCTATTCCTCTCTTCAAATTACTCTCATTCAAATCAATAGCAAAAGGCTTTTGTTACTTCCATATACCGTAGCTTATGTGCCATCATCAAAGGCCTATTGAAGAATGTGTAGAATTATCATAATTCCAACTATAAAAGAACGTTTTCAAAACTCTTCTCTCAATTTCAAATTAAAATACATTTTTTTCATTTTCCACAAACCCCTCTCTTACAAGCCTCCCACCGAACCCCCACAAAAGAAAAATTAAACTTTTATTGTTTCAAAAAATTGAACTTTTGATCAAACTAACCCATTTTTAAAATTAATTCATCAAAATAATATATTTTTTAAAAATTTTACAAAACTAGTATAAACATATTTGTGAGTAACGTTTTAGTTTGATCAAAAATTCTAAAAAACCCCATACAAAAAAATTGAAAATTTATTTTTCAAAAAATATTAAATTTTAAAAATTTCAACTTTTTACTCTACCCAACCCCTACCCTTTTTTTTTTTATCCACCCAGCCCCCCACCACCCACAAAAAAGTTAAAAATTTATTTTTGAAAATTTTATTATTTTTCTCCACCCAGCCCCCTAGCCCACTCTCCCACCCCCACACACAAAAGAATTAAAAAAATTATTTTTGAAAAGCATTTTAAAATTTTTGTTTTTTACTCTATCCTTACCTCCAGAAACCCCCCACCCCCCACCCCCTCCAAAAATTAAAAATTATCTTTTTAAAAAAATAAAATAATTATTTAAAAATTGAGTCTAAAGTCGGGTATGGTTGGATTTCGATTCAAAAGTAAAGGTCAAGTCTAAATTTGTAAGTCAAATTTTGGGTTGGAATTTGAGTTAGGTTTGGCATTAGGTGTCACTAAATCGGGGTTGATTTTTATGTTAGAAATTATTTTTCTAAAAAATATTTTTTACTCTCTAGCCAAAAATAAAAATTACTTTCCATTCACACCAAATAATAGAATATATTTTTCACTCGCCAACTAAACAGAAGAAAATAAGTTATAAATCAATTTATTTTCAAAAAAATATTCTTCTTTCATACCTAAAGCTTTTGATCAAGTGTGTTCATTGTTTATATTAAGTGGTAGTTTCCTTCTCTTGCTTTTATATTGCTTGTGCTTTTTCAATCTCTGAATGCTTTTCAAAGTGCTTAAACCAAACCAAACCGGGTTTTATGCCCATATATTTAGGGCATATTAGGTTGAAAAGGCTAAAAGATATGCAATCGCTTTTGGTCCACTCGACATATGGCTTTACCTAAATAAATGGGTAAATAAATTTCATATCATTTGAAACAAATTATTTATATTCATATACTCTTTATATTTGTGCACTCTTAATTAATTATAATTAATATTCTCTAATTTATTTACTATTAAAATTCGTGTGTTGACATTATACTGATAGTGTTTACACTATACGATATTAATTGGGTATCAATATATCGATAAAGTATCACAGAGGATTAAACTCAGTATAATATGATACGATATTGTATCAATATACCGATAGAGCATCACAAAGAATATATTTTCTACTAATTTAGAGTTTAATAAATAGGTTTGTGACTTTAATAATTTTTTTAATTGTTTTATTCATAAACAAAGATCCCAAAACTATATGATACCGATAGGTTATCAATGTACCAATGGAGTACCACAGAAAATTAAGAACAGTCCTATATGATGCCGATATGGTATCAATAAACCGATGAAGTATCACAAAAAATATATTTTCAATTAATTGAGAGTTTAATAATTTCCTTTTAATTGTTCTAATTTATTTCTTAAAAGAAATAGCATAATCCTATATGATACCAATAGGATAAAAGGGTAAGTAGTTTGAATCATCAATTCATTAAAAATAAATAATTTAGATTTAATCTAATTTAAATGAATAATTTCACATTAAATTTATTTAAAACATATTTTACATTTGGAGTGTACTTGTGTAGTCCGTAGCCAGGTTTGGATTGGTTATCTAAAAGAAGCCCACTATTCCACCTTCTAAGATTTGCCTTATTGTTAATTTCACGTGTTCTCCTATTATTTAAAAGATGTTTTAGCTTTATTAAAGCGTTTCTGAAAAGTCAATTCAGTAGTTTAAAAATGCAATTCAAATTGGACTATATGAGTTCATTTTTAAGGCCACTGATATTTTATTAGGTTCTTTGTGCTCCTTTTAACTCTACTGTGATGAATGTCATGCTGACTAATATAAGCACATGTCCTTTGAGGGATGAAATCTGACAGTTCATGACCACAGTAACTGATTCTTCCATTCACCTAAAAGCACACATCGACTCCTATATAATGATTTACAAAGATAGTAAATACATTTTACCTAGTCATCAAGAAAAAAAAAGTGAGATTTCTCAAGTAGATAAAAAAATTTTAAAATATCACTTTTTAGCAACTTTAATGGCACCATAGATCGGAAATCCTTTGTTAGCGGGGAGTCCAGGGCTTGTTTGCTATGAGGGTTAGTGGATAATTAATTTTGAAATGTGTTTATTCTAGTTTTGTTAAGATAAATTGTGAAATAACTTATTCCGATTTAATTATCTCAAAATCGTATTGTGCTATTTTTATTTGAGAATAGAAAAATAATCCTGAAATAACTAATTTTAGACCAAACGTGTCCTGAGGAAAGTGGACCAAGGAGGCACAATTACACATTTTTTAAGGCCCATGTAAAAATTGTGATAGGCTCACTTTTTTATGGTCATGGGCGTGATGATAAGATGAGCTACCCAATTCTTAAAAAATGATGTTTGATATTTTTTTATAGGTACAATATCTAATTTGACACTTCAACTTGGCTCCAACTTATAAGTTGGAACCTAAATTTTAGCATTTCACAATTAGGCACTCTAACTTGTCAAATTCTTAACAATTAAACACAAATTAGTGACATGGCATAACACGTGAATTATACATTAATTAGGCGTGTGGAGGTTGTTTTTTTGACGTTTTAAGCTTTAAAAAAAAGGTTTTTTTACCCTTTTACTCCTACTACATGTTTTTATATATATTTCCTTCACTTTTTTTTAATTAATATACAATTTCTTCTACTTCTTTTTATTAAAAACACATAATTTGCATCTCCATTTTGTTACACTTTTTTTTTTTTACCTTTTTTTAATAAATTATGAATTGAAATTTTTTTTGTCATTGTGAAAAAATAACTATAATGAAGATTTCTTGGTTCGCAAATATTTCAAGTCGTTGATTTTTTGGATGTGAAGGTCGAGTATGATATAATAATTTTTTTGTTTAAATTTTAATATTCAAGATTCAATTTTTATGGTTATTTTGTTGTTTGTAAACTGGGTGGATGTAAAAAAAATTTTAGGTGATGCGAAATAAATTATACTAAACATGCTAGAATTGCAATTTTGAGATTACAGAAAAGACTAAAGAAGCATATATGTAGTAATTGTTTGTATGTTAATTTTCAGAATTATTTTCTTCATCAATAGCCATTCCCTCGATAAGCATGCCTTAAAAAGTTCCATGTTGGAGATACCATACTTCTCAGTAACGAGTGCAGCAGGATGGGCTTTGCTTTTGTCATAAGGAATTCCAAGGTCATCCATAAGCTGTTGCCCAACGTGAAAATTCCTAAAGCGTTCAGCGAATTCATCCACTGAAATAAATTGGTACGGTTCATTTTTTCTGAACCAATACTGTTCTTGGTCCTTTAGAGAAGTAACCTCTTGCAGAAAGTCAGCAACTGCTTTCCTTTCTGGGCATTTGAATCCAACACTCTCAAAAAACTCCAGCACATTCTCACGTGGACCTTGGTAGATAATTTTTCCGTCAGAAAGCAATATAACGTCATCAAAAAGATCATAGGTTTCTGGTGCAGGTTGAAGAAGAGAGATTATCATCGTTACGTCCATGATATGGACCATCTGCCTCATGTATTTCACAATTTGAAATGTGGTTGAGCTGTCGAGACCAGTTGATATTTCATCCATGAAGAAAACTTTAGCAGGGCCAACCAACATTTCTCCTGCACGTTAAAAGCTGTCACAAGGCGCATGTACTAGAAGAAACATAGCAAGCTGGATAGATGGAACGGGAGACAAGAAGAAAACAAATGTTATATGATGATCTACATATCTGTTGTGAGCCGCTTCTTCTGTCCACCAGAGATGCCCCTTCTCATATCATCACCTACCAGTATATCAGTGCATATATCCATCCCAAGTATCTGTAATTCACTTTAATAATCAGTTTTAGTTGAGTTTGTACATGCAGGAACAATTACGAGTTCAACGAGGAGTCTAACCTTAAGAACATAGTCTGTAACCAGACTAGATTGTTGGCCTTCAACAACTGTAGATTCATAAATGCATCTATTTCAGGATCGGGTTTGATTCCTGCATCCTTCTCGTGCCTTGACAATTCAGTAAGGAGCTGATACCTTGTTCCAACACCTAAACAACGTCCAGCAAAATCTAACGTCTCTCTTACTGTCATCTCTCAGTGGGTAAGGAGCTGATACCTTGTTCCAACACCTAAACAACGTCCAGCAAAATCTAACGTCTCTCTTACTGTCATCTCTCCGTGATGAATGTCATGCTGACTAATATAAGCACATGTCCTTTGAGGGATGAAATCTGACAGTTCATGACCACAGTAACTGATTCTTCCATTCACCTAAAAGCACACATCGACACACGACTTAATTATAACTTTCAGGCCACACATTGAAAGTTCAGAAGTCACTCACTCGTAAATCCTTGTCTAGCACCCCAGCAAGTGTTTTTAGCAATGTAGTTTTTCCAGAACCAGGAGGCCCCAGAAGTAACGTCATCCTATAAAATACAGCAACCGCAGAATCAATATGAAGCAGCAAAGCCTACAAGAATGAATATGAACAACAACATAGTAGCGCAGTAGCCGAAAGATAATAAAAAGATGATGATACATATTAAAAACTCGAAGTTATAGCAGAATATATACTAATACTGAGAGGTCTAAATGGGGCAACATCAGTATTGCCCATTGGTGACCTTTATGTCACAACTTCCAACTGTAGGAAAAGCCTCTTTGGTGAAAGGCCAGGAGAAACCATCATATATATATACGCTTCCTCTCCCTCTACCCCTGCATTAGTCAGGGAGTACTTCGTGCATGGCTAAGCCCTTTAATACGTTGTTACAAACAAAACTCAGTAAAGTCACATGTAACAAAACACAAGCTTATCAAAGTCGTACCTGCATCAGTAGCTCTCTTTTCCAACTAAGCTTCATGTTACTTATGTTGGCCATTGCATAGTTTTGATCTTCGCTGAAGGACATAGCTGTAAAAATCTTTCCAGCCCTCTTAGTCTCATTAATAAAAACCCCAACCTTTTCATTCTTCTCTTCAAGAACAACCCTTTGATAGCTCAAATCCAAGGAAACATCCTTTACAAGAACCAATTTTCTGAAGTTCTCTAACAGAAGTGAACGAAAATAGATGGATACAAGCGGAGGAGAGTATACGAGAGAAGGAGGGAGATAAGAGAGAGTGTGAAGACTGATCTTTGATGAGTTTGGGGCATGTTACAAGAATGAAATATCCCTCATCAAAGCACAGAGGGATGAATAAAGAAAATCCCCTGTACTAAAACACTATCAAAGACCTCTTTTAGAATAACAATTATGTGAGTCACAATTGTTTGTATTAATGGAGATCTACAGACTGCAATTGACTGAAACCTATAATCCTCAGCAAAATTGACCAGCTTTTACCTGAGAGCGAAGTGCCCCCTTCAACCAGTAAATCACAACTGTATGATAAATGTAAGCTGCTTCCCGGCTAAAAAATTGAGATCCTGACCTCTTTAAGGCTGAAAAACACACACCTGAGATGTATAGCAAAGAAACTAAAACTGAGATGAGATATTTGTAGAAGAAAAGTGAGATTACATCAACAAACCTGACTAAATCGACAATCGACATTGTGAAACGAAATCGAACAAACTGAAACGAAATTGAACAAAGTTAAACGAAATCGAACTTAACTGACTAAATCGACAAACAACAGCAACAAAATATGCAAAATCTGATAATTTCTACAAAGAAGACGACTGACAGGACAACGAGGAAAGAAATGATACCAATCATGGAGATGATCATGAGTCTCCTCGTGCCATATTTATCAACAAATGCCAGCATAGAGTGCTCTTCTACATACTGTGTTTCCAAATGCTTTCCCAATTTGAGTAAATGTGCTAAGATGATGGCGACGCACTGTGTTTCCGAAGGCGCCTAAGACGACGGCGATGCAAGCATCGACGATGTAGACGAAACACAACGGCGACGGCGATTAGGGTTTCTCGACTGAAAAGGGGCAAAGGAAGAAATGAGTCTTACCCCTGATAATCCTAATTTTTTTAATAATAATAATAATAATAATAATAATAATAATAATAATAATAATAATAATGATAGTACATTCATCTGCCACGTGTAAATACTTTGCTTGCGTGGACTTACGTGGCATCGTATCATTGGATCGAAATTACACGTCAGCGCGATTGTAATACATGCGCTATGCCTGCGTGGGGTTTGTGTTTAATTGTTAAGGATTTGTCAAGTTGAAGTGTCTATTTGTGCACTGCCAAAGTTTAGGTTCCAACTTATAAGTTGGTGGCAAGTTGGAGTGATCAAATTGGGTATTGTGCCTTTTTTATATAAACAAATAATCTTCACTTCTAATTTTTTTCTAGTCGATATACATAATTTATTAAATATAATTGATTTATACATATACTATATACATTGACTAACCTTTTTTAATTAAGCGATAAATTTGGCTTAATTCTTCATTATTTATTTTATGCAAGTCATTTCTTCATCACATTCTAAAGCTGAAAGAGAAAAAGGAGAGCCATAAAAAAATAATAATAATTCAACGAAATAATCTAAAAATCAATAAGAGGGATTCCTAACTAAAGTTATGAAAGCTCTTGCTAAAACCCACAAATAGGGTTAGAATCTGTTGTCTATGACAAAAAATAAGGGTGTATATATACAAGAAATGAGATGGGCCAACAACTCTTAACAAGGGATTTAAAAAAAATCATTTGTAGCACGTATATTAGCGATTGGAATATAATTAGCATGATTGAAATTGTA
>DF357303.1:29782-48831 GCA_000787875.1 Solanum virginianum | reverse complement strand
TTTAATAAATGGCACTAACTTGAGAGCTTTGTCAGAAGGGTGCCCAAGTCTTCTATGCCACAAGTCAAAATTTTCTAGCGCAGGTCCCGTTATCAACTGGATGAGAGGTAGCCCACGAAGGTAGTAGAGTCAATCCCGTCTCTCACCGGCTCCAATCAGGTTCCCCAAGAGTTGGTCCTGTATAACACATAAAGTATCAGTAAATCGGAAGGTGCACTTAGAATCATCAACCAATTATGTTACTGAAATTAAATTGCACGATAACCGAGGAACATATAGAACATTTTTCAAAGTAAAGTGGCCAGATAGATTCACATCTCCAATCAAACTTGCAGGAACACGTTGACCATTAGGTAATCCTACCGTCCAATGAGCAGCTTTAATGGAATTAACAAGACAATCACTATTACCGGTAACGTGGTACATAGCTCCGCTATCAATGATCTACGAACAAATGTCATTCTTACCAGTCATGCGAGCAACAAGTTTAGCATCAGAATTGATTAGATTAACGTGAAAGTCACTTGAGGCCCTCTGACTTTGGGGAGCCACATTAACAGCAGGAATGTCCACAAGAACTTCGTATCCCCCCAACAGTAACAACACTGCCTGAACCTTTTCAGGTGAAACGATATTAAAACCATAAATTTTTGCTTGAAACGACAGCGTAAGCTGATCGGAAGGGGGACAATACAAGGCGTTATGAGAAGCTCCTTCCACACCATTCATCGCAGTAGCCTTCATGGACCCACCGGCGGCACCGTTCAGATTGTTGGTTCGTCGCCGTTGGTCCAGTTCACGTCGTCTGGACGGTACTGGTTCACGGACTGGTCTGATTTGCCGAACTGGTCTGGTTCGCCGGGCTGGTCTGGTTCACCGGACGTCTGGACTGGTTCGTCTGGATCGGTTCGTCGTCGGCTGGTTCACCTCTGGTCTGGTCGGCGTTTGATTCGTCTGGTCTGCTCTGATTCACGTCGTTTGGATCTGGGTTGATTCGTCTGGATCGGTTCGTCGCCGGACTGGTTCACGTCAGGTCTGGTCGACGTTTGGTTCGTCTGTTCTGGTCTGGTTCACGTCGTCTGAATCTGGTTCATCGCCGGACTGACGCGTCGCGATTCAGCAGTCGCCGGGACTAGTCGCGTCGCGATTTTCAGCTGGTCACATAGCTATTTTCAGTTGGTCGCGTCACTGGATCTGGTTCACGTCGGCTGGTTCGTTGCCTTGACTGGACTGGATCTGGTTCACGTCGACTGGTTCACGTCGATTGGTTCGTCGCTGGATCTGGTTCACGTCGGCTGGTCGCGTCGCGGTGTTCAGCAGTCGCCGGGACTGGCGCGTCGCAATTCAGCAGTTGTTTGGATCTGGTTCGTCGCCGGACTAGTCTCCGTACTGTTTCGTCCAAAAAGTATACCGGGCAATTCGGTGTCGGATTATTTTACGCATAAGATGTACCTCGAGCGACGTGCTCTGATACCATGCTAAAACCCACAAATAGGGTTAGAATCTGTTGTCTATGACAGAAAATAAGGGTGTATATATACAAGAAATGAGATGGGCCAACAACTCTTAACAAGGGATTTAAAAAAAATCATTTGTAGCACGTATATTAGCGATTGGAATATAATTAGCATGATTGAAATTGTTCCCCCCCCCCTTTTGGTCTATTTTTACTTTTGCAACCACCTAATTTAGCAGTTAGGTCAATGCAAGTTGCAAAACTAACAGTACAACTTCATTAATGTTTGTATTTGATCATATTTATTCATAGGTAAGGGAGATATTTTTTGTGAAAGCTCTATGTCGATATCACTCTCGTGAGAAATGATGACCGTACAAGTTGGCATCAAATTCAAGCCACAACTAAAGTTGACGTCCAAACTTCGGATAAAGCAGTACGAGGGCAAGGGTTCATTCAAATCTCTTTCGGCATAAAATCATATTATACATTTAAGATTAATTTATTTTATTTTATGTACATACAATATACATTGAATCCTTTTAACTTGTTCATATATTTACTTTTTTATATTTTTGAATCATATTAGTGAAAATTCTGACTTTGCTGCTATAAATCAGTAGAAACTAAAATTAACATGAATTGAATATAAAGCAAGTTTTATGGTCATCATTTATTTTCCTATTTTTTATTCTTTAATTTGAAACATGTGATTGATGGAGACCTAAGCTTGCTACAACCTTCTATTAATAAATAACTACTAATTAACTAACCACATGATAATTGATAGCTACATTGTCACGGGAAAAGGGAGCTGGACATTGATGTAATGTGTATATGTTTATATCTCCTGATTAATAATTGAACTGCATTTTCTTTGTAAGAATACAACGTGCTCCACCAAATTTGAATGGTCGAACAACGACAACTTGTGACTAATACCTAGAAAAGTTTCTCTCTTTTTTGTTACTGGACATAACTACAACCTCCTTTTCTAAGTAGTAATTTCTAATGTCAAGCTTCATAAGTATTAAGTAACAAGAAAAAAAATTAAAATGTCACGACTTGAAAAAAGAAATTATCAGAACATGGTTAGTTGTGGTAGGAAACATGCTAAATAAAGGGAAATGAAAAAAAGAAAAGTGCTATGAACTTCGTTGCTAACAACTGATTTTTTTAATAATCTATCACAAAGTTTTGGTTAGATAGGACTATCGACGAATTTTGTTGTTTAACTATAAAATTGGTCCATTATTAACCATAAAAGTAACGTGACATATCTTTTATCTAGATTCAATTCATGCAGTATTGATTTTTAATCGCAATGTCATCAGTAAAATAAACCCAAATGGCTAGAACGATAATCAAAAGCTAATGAATTTTGTTTGAGTAAACTATTCGTCCACCCAATTTCTTGTCATTTTGTGCATGCATGAAGGCTAGCCTGAAAGCATTTTACTACTATATTATATATCATACTTTTATACTCATGTATGTTATTTCCTTCATTTGTTATCTTGAGGAGGGCAACAAAGATCAAGCAAGTTTCATTTCTAGCGGCGGATCAAGAGCTTATTACTTTGTTACAAGGTTTCCACTAAATAGTTTTTATATACTTCTTATGTCTCATTTTATGTCTCATTTTATGTCACATTCTTTGCTTTTTAGATCTTTCCAAAAAGAATATCACTTTACTATAATTAAAAGTAATTTAACTGTAAAATTTCTTTTATTGAAATGATTTACAACCACACAAATATCTAAAAATTATTTTAGGTCACAAGTTTTAAAAGTTATTTTTTTCCTCAAACTGCGTGTCAAGTCAAAAAACATTATAAAGTAAATGATCTACATACAAAGTTAGGAGAAGCCGCACCCCATACACTAAATCAACAAAAATTGTTTCCCCCCGAGAAAATTAGTAAATTAACAACAGTAGTACAAATACACTCACACAAAAGCATCACATCACGCACATGAAGAAGCATGAAAAAGTTTTGCCTTTTAATTTGTTAAGATTTGAGCTTGCTCCTCATGAAACATCCAGCACTTTCATGAGTACTATCCAATTCAATAGTGACATCTCAATTTCCATGGTCCACAACTCCTACTTTTCCACTTACAACTTGTAAACCAAGAAATAACTATAAATACCAACCTTGTTACTCTTACCCCTTCATCTAAACTATCCAAAATTCTAGTATAACAAGCTAAAACTATCATCATTTCCTTCAAAAACACAATGGCACCCCACGGAGAGACAATTACAAAATCATCCTACGTCCGAAAACAAAACATTAGCAAGCCCTGTCGACTCTCCAATGACAATCTACAACGTACGATGTCCGATATTTCGTTCGAATGGAACGCAATAAGTCCAGTTGCTTCTCCAAATCTCCCTCCAATTTCGGAAGTTGAAAACGCGAAATGCGAGTGTTGTGGTATGAGCGAAGAGTTCACACATGAATACATCGATCGCGTTCGAAAAAAATATTCGGGCAAGTGGATATGCGGGCTATGCGCAGAAGCAGTAAAGGAGGAAGCGGAAAAAAATGGAGGAAAAAATGAAGAAGCATTGACTACTCATATGAGTACTCATAGCAAGTTTAATAAATTTGGTAGGGCTTATCCTGTTCTTTATCAAGCTCAAGCAATGAGAGAAATGTTGAAGAAAAGTACTAGAGATGGAAGGGGAATACTTAGAGCCAAATCTATAAGTGCAAGGGACAATATTGCCACAAAGAAGGGTACTACTGGGATTGCAAGAAGTACTAGTTGCATTCCTGCAATTACTAAGGACATCAAAGAGCTTAATTAATTAACCTAGATAACTTAATTTACTGCTCTAGTTTGTTGTAGAATTAATAATGTTTAATAACAAGATTTGGACTAATTAAACCCTTGAGTTACGTACTCTTCGAGTTTTTTGGGGTTAATTAGTTCAGGTTCTTTAACCTTTTTTCCCCTATCATGTTATGAAGGTTTTTAGGGTCATGACTTTTGTAACTCAATTAGTGAGAGAGCAAATTTTTGTTCATCATCTCAGGATGTTTAATATTGGCCTATAATCATTGTATTTTATATTTGAGATTGATCATCCCTTAATGTTTAGTGTATTTTACTAAATTATTTATGAGCATTAGGGGAAAATTAGATAAATGTTCATTGAGCAAAATTCTTGATCCAAAATAACTCAGCTATTATTTTTATAATTATAATAAATGGCCCTTCGGACTTCTTTATTGCATTCTTAGTGCAATACGATCCCTTTGCTAGTTTCCACTGTTTTTCAGAAGGAAAATAAATATATGAAACTGAAGGGGGATTTGCTTGGCGTTTCGGAAACATCTGGAAGAACAGGGAAAGAAAAGGGAGTTTAAGACTCCATGTTTGATCATTAAATTTTTTTTATAGATCGATTTAAAATTTGAGGTGCTGCAAATGTGAATCGCTTTGAGTAATGAATATACTAAAAGATTTGAAACATCTAGAGGGGTCCATAATTAAAATTTTGACACTATTTAGAGAAGATTTGAGTTGGTACATTGAAACAAAAAAAAATGCAATGCATAAATATTATATAAATAAGAATATATGTATTATTCAATATTGGCACATTGCATACCTATTTAAGTAGAATATTGATTTTTTTAACATTAATAGATGGCCATATTTATTGAAATTTTTAACTAATCGTACTAAATGGGATAGGGAGAGAGTACCTCTTTAGCATGAGGGAGTGGACCGGGCACAACTTTGTCGAGGCCTGATTCCATTCAGGGAAGCAAAGCCCATACAGAAGCCCATTATGCACAAATATACTGGATACATCATAAATTTGATACCAGATATATGTATTTATGCACAGATTTCATCAATACATATTTATGTTGAATATATTAAATTTGATATTAGATATACTGAATGAAATTTATATAAAGAGATATAGTGAATTCCTCAACACATATTTAATACTACTAGATACACGGGTAAATGAAATTATGAAAACACAAATACATACGTGGAATTAGAGGGAAAAGGGAGGAAGAGGGACGAGCCAAAAAGGAGAGAGAAAAAATGTGTTTGCTCGACAAGGCAAATACACTATATTTAGAGATAAATATAATTACCTCATCCTACCACCTTTTTTTTCCTTTGGACTTCAGCCCATATTTTTTGTTGTACTCCAGGCACTATACCAAGCTAGTCATCATATTTTTCAGCTTACTAATTGACGTTTTATAAATACTATATGTTACTCTTGCAGTCTTATTTTACTTGTCATTATTTTTAGTTTTAGAGTCAAGTTATGTAAATTTTAATGAACATTTTACGATATATTTTTCATCACATTGATATGAAAAAAGTTACAATCAATAATACTTTTTTGTAGTTTTTTAATATCCAAATTTTTATTTTAAAAATATCAAATTAATGTAATCTAATTTAATTTTAAAAATTAAATCAAATTGATTTTCAAAAAAGCTCAACATGACAATTGAAATGAGACGATGAAGTATTACTTTATAAAATAATTCACCAAATTACCTAATGTGGAAATCAGAGCCTTTTATCAATTCTTCCATATATAAAATTGATCTTGCATTTAGATTATTCTCTCAACTAATCAAATTTATAGAATTATTTGGCTTGACAACTGAGATGACCACTTGAATTGCTATTATGCAATTAAGCTTTGGCTCTCATCGAAGTAAACAAGTCACTCACATTCAGTATTATTTCTTCCTTCTGTTCCACTGACGGATTCTTTGCGTCAAAAGTAGTATTAATTTAGGCAAGATTAATAACGTTTAGTTAAAATTGTTGTTTAGCGGATTAATTCTTAAACATATCAATTTAGTACCTCTTAATTTAGGTTTTCAACCAATCAAGACATGTCCCTCGAGAGGGTTTTCTAGAAATCATTGTAGAGAATTACCTTCTTAGTTCTTGATTAATTAATTAATCGACACCTAGTTCTTCTTCTAAATTGAGCCATAAATTAAATACAAGGAAACAGGAAATTAAAGCTTCATTGTGATTACGAAGGCTTACCAGACACAGTTAGGCCTATATTCAGGCATGGCTAGATAGGGTTAGAAAAAAGACAAGTGCTATGGTCCCTAAATTTGAGGGATCTTATTTTTTGTTTTTTTTTTAAAAAAAATAATAGCTAGGTTACAGATGATTTAGAAAAAAATATATATTGTATTTAGTAAGTACTATTTATGATAAAAATTATTTATTTCATATAGGAAGAAAGAACTATTAGAAGAAGTTTTGGAGTATAATTATATGATCAATTCAAAAAAATTATTGAATGAAATCTATTATAATTTTTTTAAACAATACTGCAAATCAAAGAGATAGAAGAATAAAATTTATAAGAAAATATATTAATTTATTTCTTAAAGTTTAACGCCTCTATTCAATTTTCGCCTTAAGTCACTAATGTGCTTGAGTCGCTCCTGCTTTTATGTGAAATATGTAAAACGAATATAAAGCCAAATTAGATTACTCCTTCCATTGTTCCTTTTTAGTTGTCATGTTGTGTTTTCAAGAGTTAATTTGACTAGCTTTTAAAGCTAAATTAGATTACATTAATTTGATATTTCAAAATAAAAGTTAGGATGTTAAAAAATGATATAAAAATTACTACTTCCTCTATCTCATTTTAATTGAATTTGTGAGGTAATGCACATATACTAAAAATAACACTCAAAGATAACATCATACTTTTCACTATTGCCCTTAGTAAAATTATAAATATGTAGTGTAATATATCTCCTGGAAAACATAAAACTTCAATAAATGAAAGGACAAATATGGAAAAAGATTAAAACATTCACCTTGAACTTTGAACAACTCAAATATTTTGAACATTGAAAAAAGTCTCAAAAATTCAATTAATTTGATACGGAATAAGTATAAATTATTTTTTTAAATCAATATAATGATATAAAGACATTTTAAAATATTATTCAAACTTTATATTGTTTCTCTTAAAGAAAATATGATAAATAAAAGAGAATGGAAGGAGTATAAAGTGTTTAAATTCTGTATGCATAATTTGGCCAGCTTTGTTTATTTATCCGTACTCTCTCTGTCCATCTTTACTTGACTCTTATACTATTTTAAGATATTTAACAATATTTGCCCACCTTATGAAATCAAGAGATAATTAAATACTTACTTCCTAATTTACCCTTATCATTAATTATAGTCATTTCCCATTACATTTTTCAAGACATAGGAGTAGTATTTATTATATTCAAAGGATACTTTGGTAAAATTACCCCATCATTTATTAATTTTTAATTCATATGACAAGTCAACAGGGGTCAAGTAAAATTGGACGAACGGAGTATAAAAATATTTCTTTCTTTTTTCCTCCTTCCTTAGCTAGTAGGTCCGCCATCTTATTCAACTTTCGAAAATAATGCTTCACAATTGGGCCCTAAGTTTTTGACTCAAATACCTGCATGCATTCATTTAAGATACTTCATAATCTTCATTAATCATGATTAGTTACTTCAATTGAGTAGGTGCAATTAAATTAAATCTCCAGTAGATGGGAGTTACGTTAATTAGAACAACTAATTTCAGACCTGCAGTAAAGTTACTCCCTTTTATATGTCACGTTTTGTGATGATACTTGCATTAAGAAATAAGTGATTTTACTATATATTTTATCCTTATTTAATATATATTAATTGTTTTTTTAGTTTTTTTAATTGATCAAATATATTTTTTTAAAACTCATTAACTATCAAGGGTAAAATAAGAAGAACAATGTCATTTATGAATTAATTTTGTGATTTGACATATATTAAGGACCATCTATTAATAGTAAGGATAATATATAAAAGGAATGGAAGGGAGTAATTAACAATTCAAGTAATTAATCATTAGAATCAATCATGGAATCATTAATCATGTAATTGGGAACCACCTAAAAGCAAATAGTATTTTGGAGTATAGTATGAGTTGAAATATTTTGTAAGGATTATGCCTAAAAAGTCTAGCCTTTTAAGGGTAGATGAGCTGGAATTGCAATTCGGGATCCAGCTCGTTAGAAAATTCGTTTTGGTTATTATTATTGGTACTCTTTACTTTTTTGTTTCTTTTAATGGTAATCATAATCCAGATTAATGTTCAAATAAATGGAGTTTATGTAATAAATTTTTCTTAGTTCCAATAATAATGAAAACAATATTGAAGGACTAATTCCATCGGATCGGACTAGTGGTCCAACGCCAATGATATTGAAATTCTAATTCTGATATCATATATGTTTTAAAACATGATATACAATGTGACTAAAATATTATGTATTTAATAATAGACATTAGTTAATTGTCATTGGATTCACTATCACGATAAACTTTAGGAATATTTACAAAGAGTATTAACTGCCTCTAAAAAGACATATTTAGCGGCAATTAAACTATTGTTGTTAATTGATTGCTGCTAATTAAGATCATTTTTAGTGTGGAGCGTCATGAAAAAAAATTATTTTAAAAATAAATGGGGAATAATATATAGTTAAAACAAAATTCATAGAATGGCACATCATACAAATACCAATTTCTTTGGTTCAATATTCACATATATCTTCGATTCAATATAAATATAAATGAAAAATATTATCAAACTTGTTGTTTATATCAAATCACATCAGTTCACCGGTCAAGTGATAGAAGTAAGCATAAAACAAAATATGTAATATTTAAAGATGGTTCATTTCATTATTAGCTCTACTTAACTTCTTAATTTCTTTTTTTTAAATTAAACAAAAATACATTGCGATTTAAACCTGATCTCAAAAATTTTCACCTACTTTAAGCTCTACTTCATTAATCTATGTTTTTCGAAACTGTGCACATTCTAGAAAATAATGTGATAATTCTTTGCCCCATTTTGGAGATATAAATTACTCTCTTCAAGTTGATTGTGATTGAGAACTATACTTTTGACTTTTGGTTCTTTTAGAGTGAGACTACTGGGAGTAAATTAAATCCGTACAACACATCTTCCACGTTATTATTAAAGCATTGTTCTTAAACATAATAATATTGGATTGTAATGTACAATTACGATAACATTTATGTACTTGACTCATCATGTTGGGTGCGATTACAACATTACGTTGCATTTAATCATTTAAAAAAATAGATCTTGAATTTAGCTCACACACAAAAAAATTAAATTTGAAGATTAAGAGTTGTTCAAGTATCCAAGATATATAAGGAGTCCAACGAACCATTCATCTCAGTCGTGGAATTCCATCACCCACCCCACCTTAATAATAATGAAAACAATATTGAAGGACTAACCCCATCAGGTCGGACTAGTGGTCCAACTCCAATGATATTAAAATTCTAATTTTTGATATCATATTTAAAAAATGATATATAATATAAATGAAATATTATGTATTTAATCGTTTAAAGAAATGAATCTTGAGTTTATCTCTGTCATAAACAGTAGATTTGAAGACTAAGAATCGTCCAAGTATCCAAGATGCATAACGAATCCAAGGAACCATTCATCGCCATTTTGCGGAATTCCATCACCCACCCCACCCCAATAATAATGAAAACAATATTGAAGGACTAACCCCATCAGGTCGGACTAGTGGTCCAACTCCAATGATATTGAAATTCTAATTTTTGATATCATATTTAAAAAATAATATATAATATAACTGAAATATTATGTATTTAATCGTTTAAAGAAATGAATCTTGAGTTTAGCTCCGTCACAAACAGTAGATTTGAAGACTAAGAATTGTCCAAGTATCCAAGATGCATAATGAATCCAAGGAACTATTCATCTCCATTTTGCGGAATTCCATCACCCACCCCACCCCAATAATAATGAAAACAATATTGAAGGACTAATCCCATCGGGTCGGACTAGTGGTCCAACTCCAATGATATTGAAATTCTAATTTTGATACCATATTTAAAACATGATATATAATATAACTGAAATATTATGTATTTAATCGTTTAAAGAATGAATCTTGAGTTTAGCTCCGTCACAAACAGTAGATTTGAAGGCTAAGAATTGTCCAAGTATCCAAGATGCATAATGAATTCAAGGAACCATTCATCTCCATTTTGCGGAATTCCATCACCCACCCCACCCCAATAATAATGAAAACAATATTGAAGGACTAATTCCATCGGATCGGACTAGTGGTCCAACGCCAATGATATTGAAATTCTAATTCTGATATCATATATGTTTTAAAACATGATATACAATGTGACTAAAATATTATGTATTTAACAGTGTAATGTATGACAAGAAGTTTTCTAGTGTAATGTATGACAAGAAGTTTTCTTTTTCTCTTTCTAGTAATAATTGAATGATTGAGACTGCTATTAGGAGTCGATGACAGATGAGGACATTTCTTGTGTTAAAATTGTTGAAAATTTTATAATAATAATAATATAAATAAATAAAGGTCTGAGTTGCTAAAAATTAATGACTACATTCTATCACAAACTAATGAGAATATATATGCTAATAATTTAACAAGCCAAATGCAGCACATTATGAGAGGATTGTAACATATTGTCAGTTAATATTGCATTGATTATGATATTAAAATGTAAAGTCACCTGCAGTATGACACTCTGAAAAACAAAACTACCCCATGACATAGACATACATAATGTAATAGATTAACTTTAAGCAAATTAGTTAATCGTTATCTAGGGGAAATAAAGAGGAAGTTGACCCAAAGAGATTTTTAAAGAAGGAAAAAGAGTGAATTATTTTTAAGCTACGTTAAATGAATAAACATGTCATTTATTTATAATTTGGCCCAAAAATGTTCTTGTTGTTAATACTTTGATCCTAAAAAAAACTTTATTGTCAATACTTTAATCTAAAGATGCCCTTATATTTTTGTCTCTTCTGATATATTCTCACTTTGTCTTCTTACTCATGGTCCTCCGAGGTTTGATTTGCTTGCTTCTGCTTGACATTTGATTATTTCTATCCTAACATAGAGAAAAGTCACACCTCAAGGGTTGTAATATACAAATAGTCTACCCAATGCAAGTATTAGTATTTGCTTCTATTAAGCTTGAACTCGTGACCTAAAATTTCATTTTTAAAGAATTGTTTAAACACTTGTAATCCCATGAAATTACAATATATATATATATACACTAAAATGAATCACCATAAAAAGCAAAAAATATTCATGTATAAGATACAATTTTAATTGAGCTGGTTGATTACACTTGCTTTATAAATCTTCTCTGTAAAACGTCTTTTGTTTAGTCTCTAACACAAGCATTTTGAACCAATTAGTTTAACTCGAACTAATGAGTAATGAGCATTAGACTTTAGGATAACTAATTGTTGGTTGGTTTTAATTTGATTCAGAAATTGATCAAATAATAGAGAATGTATCATGTAGGCTGTAGCAATGTACGATGATGATCATATGGGACAACAAAGACTACTAGACTAGACCATAAATAAAGGGACATGTCTTACCAAATGGAGGCATGAAAATAACGACTAAATAGAATAGTTACATATATTGAAAACGGACCCAAAGGATGTTTTTTTTTTCCTTCGGTGTTCGGAGTCCATGGAGCTCCGACTAAATTCGAATTGCTCACTGCAGGGCTTATTTGGGGGTGACACTTTTAACAGAATTTTTTCTATTCTCAAAATTCGAACACGAAACCTCTGATTAAGGGTGAATCAGTCTCATCACTGTATCACAACCCACGTTGGTATGCAAAACATGTTGATAGATAGGAGGAGCACATTGCATCAATAATTGCTAATTAGACCCCCTTTTAACAGAAATTTTCGTCGGTTATATATTTCTTTTTAGAATTACTTCTTATTTTAAATTATGACCATTTTGGATCCTAATCTGAAAATTAAAACCAAGATCTATATTGTAGATGTTAGTCGCTATAGTCTAATGTTATGTTATTATTCCCAAAGATCTAATACTTCACCATAAGAGACTACAGAATAAAAGAAAATGTCTTTAACAAAAGATACTTAGTAAACATATACGAAAATGACATGTTAACGTACTAGTTTTGAAGAGTACAAGTTCTTGAATACCATTTGTAAGTTGTACCTTTCAAATTGATATAACATCTAGCATTTACTCTAGTACTCGTTATTTTTAATTTCCGATCAATCCCCAACCCGGCCCCTACCCCTTCCGATCAATACCAGTTTTGACTTTTGAGTGCAAATACAATTGGATGACCTTCACGATGACGACATTGAGAATAACAATATACCAATGAAATTTAAGGGTGTCAATTGGATGGGTTATAAGGGGTTAAATTTGAGCGTAATAGATCAGGACAAAAAATGGTTCACGACTCAAGCCACTGAATTTGTTTGGATCAAAATGAGTTTGGGTCAAAACGGGTTAAGTAATGAGTTATAGAATGGGTCAAGACCCACTCGGATTCAATTTTTGTTAAGTTTTACTTATCTTATTTGTTCTTTTACGGTATTTAGTACTTAATAAAAGTATATTTTTCTTTATTATGACTATGTAAAATATATTGAACTAAAAAAAATTAAATATTTTGACAAGATCTATCTCGAGCCAGTTCGGGTTGCATATCAACCCAATTTTAAATAGGTTGATATGGATTTGTTCAAGCTTAAACGGCTTGAACGAGTTAAGTTTAATTTTGTCACCCCTAATACCTTCAAAATAGTGATTATTAGGCATTGAGTTTAGGGATTATGCACTAATGATATTATAATTTTCTTATACAACTAGTTTAGTGTACATGTTTTGCACGTATGTGTCGTATCAATTTAAAATTATATATAAATAATATTTGTCATTAAAATAAATACTATATTAATTTGATGTAATAGTTTAATCTATTATGAATGGACAAAGATGAAAAAATAAATTTAATTACTTATAATATAGATATGTTAATAAAGTAATAATTTGAAGTTGAATAGATGGAAGTTAAATAATTAATTGATTAAATTTTTAAAATAGATTCTTAAATATAAAATGAGTAGTTTAATGTTAAAAAAAATATTTGATAATCAAATTTTTAGTTAATTTCAAAGTCTAAAATATTAGAAACATAATAACATTTTTCCTTTTTTCTTTATAGCCTAGAAAATTATTTATATAAAATAGTCTTAAATCAAAAGTGAGCTTTAAATATAAAGAAATTCTAATCCAAAAGTGAATATGAAAACTAAATAAATAAAATATAAAATAATAAATTAAGAAAAATAGTGAAAAAACGATTTTGTCTAAAGAAGAATATTTTAATGAAAAAATTTAATTAAAATTTCTAAGAATCTTCACACTTTTAATATAATATAAATAAATATAGATATAGATAGATAATCAGGTCAAAAGATAATTACAAGTAGTAATTAACTTTTTAGGTAATGACATAATCATCTATCTTTCATCTATCTATTTATATTTATACTATATTAGGCCCTTATCCGGCACTTCAACCTCCTTAACAATTTAATAACTTTATTTGACACTCCAATAACGATTTTATTTAATTTTAAGGTTTTTTTTCTTAATTTATGTGTCCTTTGAAAATTTCATTTGCTACCTAATTAGTGTAGAGATTGATGAAGCAAGCAAACAGTAGAGACCTGTTTTAGCTATTTGCTGACTTGCTTTCAAAATTTTGAATTAAAAAATTCGAAATCTAAAAATTGTGATTTTTGAATTTTCAAGTTGTATGAACATGCATTACTTAGTTGTTAAAAAATTAAACTTTGTAAATAAAAGTGAAAATAAACATAATTGAAGTTTTATGATCAAACGCTGGTTAAGTAAACCATAAGCAGTGGCGGAATCATTTTGTAACCAGGGGTTCATCGAATTCTCTTTGACGAAAAATTATATTATTTATATATGGTTAAAATAATTTTTTATGGTATATATAATAAATGTTGAATCTCTTTCGATTAGTTTGCATGTCTACTTTTATAATTTTGACCCTCCTTACAGAAAATTTTGGCTACGCCACTGACCGTAAGAGATATTTGGTTATTGGTTAAAGTTATGCAAAATTTAGTTATGTAGAGCTTTACGGTCAGTGGCTAGCATCTTGCTCAAAAAGATACCCATCAAAATCGCCATCTGATGCCCACCCCGGCGGGTACATCCACCCGTCGATGGAGTCGCTCAACTTCAACTCGTCCCAGTCAAAACTTCCGTCCAAGCTTGGAAGCTCAATAATTTCACCTAGATCGTCCGATGCCGATGTCCGATGCCGATGTTATTTTCTCAATTGAATCAACAGACGAAGAAGAAGAGACGGAACTTGGATCCTCCATTGCAGCTGCTTTAGCTGCAGCAGCTTGTACATCTGTTGGCGAGAGTGAGATTGGGCGAGGCAATGAGTTAATGAGATGAGGGAAATTTAAAATTGATGAGTCCTTTTTGATACTCAATGCGGCGACGTCGTGTGCTCTGGCGGCCTGTTCTGGAGTTGGATAAGTACCCAGCCAAATGCGTGACTTTTTACGCGGCTCGCGGATTTCAGATACCCATTTTCCCCAACTCCGCATACGAACTCCTCTATAAATTGGGTGTTTATTCCCTTTACTAACGCTCTCTCTTATTCGCTTCGACATTCAATTAATATGAGTCGTTGAGATAATAACTATCTTTTGATAGATTCGAGTATTAAAAAAAATCGAACGAGAGAAGGAAATGCGTTTCTATAGTGGAAGCATAGAAAATAAGAATTAAAAAGGACAAAAACTGAAGTGTTTTTTGGAGGGTGAAAGACAGGGAAATGGAGGAATGGGCTTCATCATAATACATTCTGAACGACCTTAATGTAGATATTTATACATATCAAGTGTAGAGAATTTTTACTAGTTCATTTACACGAGCGTCTGACAAACAGTACCTAATAGATTAGGTATAGTTTATTATATTCGTTGTACGGTTAATTTTAAACGTTAAATATAGACACTTTATTTCCTTAAGTGCTGATGATAATTAACCAACCAACTACCAATGCATCCTTAATTACAAAAATTATTTAACTTATATATATTATTGAAGTATATACATTTGATAATGTGAAGTGATGATAAATTCATTAGTGCATTTTAGTTAACCTAATAATATACTCTACCTATTTCATTTTAAATACTAAAATTTTGACGAGGAATTCAAAAAAAGTTAAAAATTTTGAAATATGCCAAAAGTGTTCCTAAATTTTTTAACTTTAAACCCGCTTCAAAATATGAAAATAACGTTAACATGAAATTGATGGGAGTATAACCTTTTTCAACACTGCATTATTTTTCCCATTAGTGAAGATTAACCTTCCAAAGTCCAAACTACCAAAGGACAAAATTTCCAAAATTACAATGGGACCAATAAGAAGGTTTAGTCACTATCATGGTTAAAGGGTCCCAAAAAGATCAATAAAAGTCCATGTTCTTTAATGTAGTTTTTTATAGCTTGTAAATAAAAGTCATCCACGTACTCTCTTTCATTTGTTGGTCCATGGTGGAACCATTATTCTTTTGTCCCTTACACGTTCTCAGATTTTAAATTAAAATCTGGCCCATCTTCATATATGGCTGAAAGGCTAACTCCTACTTCTAAACTTATAAATAAACAAATCTCATAGATATTATATTCCACACCAATGATAATATATCAAGTGCATTTTATGATCACCACATCCTTTGGTGCAACAAGTGAGATTGTTTTTTCCTTAATCAAAGATCTCAAATTTGAATTCTGAGACACGAATCCGGATATAATTAATTTTAATGCGAACACTTGACATCAACACAAAAAGCCAAGAAAAAAAGGACATTTTACATGTAAAATTTAGAGGGTAAATAATGTACACATATAGATCAAATCCCATGCGGACACTTGACATCAACACCAAAAACCAAAAAAAAAAAGTGCATTTTACATGTAAAATTTAGAGGGTAAATAATGTACACATGCAGATCCTTTTTTGAATCTTTGTAATGATTAAAAAGCTATTTTCTTTAATAATATTCAAAAGGCATTAAGTTTTCATTATGAGTGAAGTTTAGGAGAAAGAACTGGACAAGTTATTGATCGTCTGTAATATTATATATCCTTTATTTTCGTAAAAGATTGTTTTGACAATTTAAATTTAGAATTTTTTAATCAGGTAACGATAATTTCATCCGCTATATTAAAGCTCCTTTAAAGTTCTTAGTTTCGTACTTTTCCAAATAAATTATTTCACATAATATACTCTATATATTTGATTTGTTTAAAAATTATATAGCACGTCGTCATAGTAGTGACGGATGAATGTTTGTTTGACTTTTGATTAATGAAATTAACGTGTAGCCGTTTGGTACTTCGATTATAAATTCTTTATACTTTTTTTCTTCAAAAAATATTCAAAATATTCAATATACATTGTACTGATTCTTCGAGAAGAAAAATGGAAGATGAGTTTAATTTCAAGTTTTAAAAGTGGTGTTGACTAATTTTTCAACATCATTAATTTTTGTTTGTTCAATCAAATTAAATAAATATTAAAACATAACTTCAACGTCCAAATAACATTTTAAAACTAATCTTCAAATGTTACCACTTTTTTCAAATATTATATTTTTATGTTTCAAACCCTACAAAAAAGGCGAGCTAGAGTGAGTGCAGTAATACGTATTCTTGAAAATTACTATTTGACAAACATCATTTCTATTTTTTTCTTTCTCATAAACATATTTGGATGAAGTTGATCATGATCTGAATTCAAAATCTATTTGAGTTAGAAATAAAATTGACGCAAATAAAATTATATTTTTAAAGTGTAATTAAAATAAGTTTAGTGTAATTATTTTTGATTTTATAAAAAAAAAATCAAACGCCAAATGTGAAAGTTGTTAACATCTGATTTTGATATAAAACAGAACTTTAGCTTCCACTTTATAAAATAAAAGAAATTCTGCTACTTTTATAAAATGATATTCCACTTTATAAAAAAAAAATTATTTTACCAAACTTTTCACTGTCTTCCTGATATTTCATAGCCCTACAGTTGTCCCCAACTCGACAATTCAATTATTCAGTCCCACATTAAAAATTCAATGGTATTATTTAAGAATCTTAAAATTGCATGTTTTAATTTAATACGTATTTTAAATTCAATATCATAAAATTCAAAATTTTATTTCTATTTTTCAAATTATGTAACAGTCAAGTTAAGAAACTTAGAAGGCATTTGACGTTTTAGATATGAAAATCAAATACTATTCACTTTGTTTGAAATTTTTAAAGTTGACATTGTGTTTGGTCATATTTTCTACAAAGAATATTTAAAATTTGAATGCATTTTTTTTAAAATACGATTCATATCCTCCAATTTTTAAAACCAACAATTTGCTCTAAGAAGTAACATCTCAAATCAAATAATCATATAATGTCATAGATGATTCTATATGAGGTAGAATTGTTGGGTTGTCTGGTTGGGCACTAGAACCGTGAAATTTGAGAAAGAAAGTGAAAAGTTTGATAAAGTAAATTTTTCTTTGTATAGTGAAAGAAAAAACTCCATTTTATATAAAAGTGAAAGAATTTCTTCCATTTTATAAAATAGAAAAATAAAATTTCGCTTTATATCAAATGAAATGATAATAATTTTATCATCTGTCATTTGAATTATTTTATTAAATTAAAAAACATTACACTAAACTTACCTTTTAGTTATATTTTAAAATATAACTTATTATTTAATTTTATTTTATTTTTAATTAAGCTTAAATAGATTTCGAACTCGCAGTATCCCAAGGTAGTAAATAACAAAGATCGAAGTTATTCTTCAGTAATTTTCTCTTCTGCCCTTTTTCCACTTATGACATTATTGTTCAGTAATTTTCTTGTCCTTTTTCCACTTATGACATTCTTCTTAAAGTCGCAGCACAGAAACTTGTTCATCTTTAGCAACAAAATACTTCGAGAAAAAAGACACTTGTCCTCAAAGTATTAGTCCAAACTGCCATATACCAACAACAGGCATTTTACTCGGCCCCCTAAAGGTCACTATCATCTTGTTAACAATTAATGAGACAAGGGACGGCTAATGAAGAGAAAAATTAGCACCACCAAAGTATGTGGTGCAGTGGATGAGACTATTTTTTTTACTTAGACGTTTCGGCTTCGAGCTTTGAGAATGAAAAAATTCTTGATAAAAAGTACTTCCCTCAAATAAAATTCTATGCGATATAAATTCAAATATAGTCTGACTCCAAATACAAGTAAAGAGATCTATAAAGTACTTCCCTCAAATAAAATTCTATGCGATATAAATTCAAATATAGTCTGACTCCAAAGTGGCACTGGACACCGGATAAAAAAAATAAAAAGAAAAATTAGGAATTAGTGTTGGAGGGAAAAAATGAGGTAACAATGACCTCACAGCTTCATGGGTATTTGGGCTACTAGAGAAGGCCTTAGATGTGCTGAGCCCAAAAAGACTCTTGAACATTTACACACAGTTCTAACTCCAACGGCCCAAAGTGCATAGGCCGAAATCCTATAGAATTCACTCAAATTGCCAGTTCG
>DF357303.1:2005-29704 GCA_000787875.1 Solanum virginianum | reverse complement strand
TTCGATTTACTGTTTATTTTATTAGCCAGTTGATTATACACATATTATACATGAACTATGTATGATAATTATTTTGTAATTTAAATAATTGGGTGGGCAACTAATTGGATAGATTGAACTGTAAGTGGGTCGATTGCTTCCTATTTCTTACACGCTTTAGCAAATCAATCAACTTTTAGGCGTCTCTATAACTCCATTTTTGCATTTTACTATTTGAGGCAATTAGGTTAGAATGGTAAACTTATAAGTTTAGCGTTAGTGTAAGTTTAGTCTATAATCTTTTAAAAAATAAGTTTCATATCAAAAAGGAAAATGTCTTTCCTAACGAAAGTAGAGAAAATAAGTTTAATAAATAGTAGTATAAGTTAATTGTCATCTCCCCCAACCTCAATAATAATCGTAAACTCCATTCAAATTGACTATCAACCCCTCTCACCCCATTACTCACCTCTATAATGTTTTCTTCATTAAATAACATATAAATATTCTTAAACGGTATCATACAATAGAAAATTGAAAACTACTAATTGTTAAAAATAATACGTATATTTTTTTCTTCATACCTAATGACACTCTATGTTGATTTGTCTCTGCCTATCTGTGTTATAATATTAATGACCATGATTCATGATATGTTTCTTCTTCTTCTATACTTGTCGTGAGCATCATCAATGATTGAAAACTTAAATCATTGGCACTTGTCAGTTTTGACATTGTGAATTTTCTTCTTCATTTTAGTTTTGACCGTGACAATATCTAGGCTTTGTCTCTAATTAGTCGATTATGTTATCAATTGGTTTTGACGTGGAATATAATATAATTGTTCAATTCATTTTCTGTGGAGATCTAAAAATTACCTAAGCTGAGGTATAAATATTTATTTAATTTCAAAACAACTAGTTATGAAATACTTATAATACATCCACACATATATGATTCCATCTAAATTATGATACATAAACCCATATCAAAAGCCTTTTTTCATATCACAACACAAATAGCTACTGATGGATGAGTTATGATAAAGAATTGTTGGTGTAGGGTCCAGCCCCTTCTTACCATTCAAAAATGGCTGCAGTCAAATTTGGCAGCTACAAAGTTGCATTTACAATTTGCAATTTGCAAATTGCTTGCTAGACTCAACCTCTTCTCTGATTTGTCAAGAGAAGAGGTGGTGAACTTTTTTTTTTCCCTATAAATAGAGAGCTTATGCTCTCTGTTTCATACACCAACGAGAGGGAAAAAGAAAGAGAGCCACAGAGAGAAAAAATACACAGGCATTTTTTCATATTTTTGTGCCATATTTATTTTTGTGTTATTCCTTATATTTACCCAACAATAAGAACAAGACATACAACTTCAGACAGAACAGAAAAAACTATGAAATCCAGAAACAAGACACGCAACTTGAGAAAGAACAGAAACTATGAAAACAGACACTTGAGGGTCGTTCCTCGCGACCCTCTGCAAGAGTTTCTAGAGAAATTGTACTTCATGTCTCACATAACGACTCGATGAAATAAAGACTTCTCTGTAATCTCTTAAGCTTTTCTATTCTCTATATATTCTATGGTCTTCAAAAGCAAATCAGACTGGAGGGGTTTTGGCAGGTAAGTATCCATTTCAGCTTGAAAAATCTTGTCTATCACTTCCTCATCTCTATGTGCTGTTAAAGCTATGATGGGAAATCGAAATCCAGCAGGTGCCTCTACTTGCCTGATGCATATTGTTGCTGCAAATCCATCCATCTCTGGCATCTGCGACAAAACAAACCATGATATAAGTAAGTTATATATACTGACAGTGTAATATTATCAGTGTCGTTAACATGTTAAAGGAGTGTAGGCTCTCATAATTGGACTTCCAATTATGAACAGTATCTTTTCAGCTTATGTTTCTTGGATCCTCCAAAAGTGTCGCGATCTAAGCAACGTAGGTTTCTTACCTCACAATCCATCAGAATATAATCAAATGGTGGTGGAGGATTGGATGGCCCTATTTCAGGTTTAACACTGAGGGCTTTGCAGACTGCATCTACAGCTTCTTGACCATTTTTACATATGTAGGTCGTTGCACCCAGCGTAGAAACCACTTTTTTGGAGAGCATAAGTGACGTTGGATCATCCTCAACCAACAAGATTTTCTTTCCTCTTAAAGGTAAGTTCTTCTCAACAAAAACACCCTTCTGTAGACTTGTAGACCTCAGTGGAGGTTGCTGAATCGTTTCTTCCTTCATTTCCAGTGTGATGGTTGGTAGAATCTTATCTCTGAACTCTGGTAAATTTCCGAGGGCACGATACAAGTTAGAACCATGGAGTGGTTTTGCAATGACTATATCTGTCGAAGGAAGTTTATCCTTGTCTACACCTGGTTTATCAAGCCAAACAACTCGAAGGGTCACATTGCAAGGAAAGTCCTTTCTGAATTCATCCATAGCTCGAGTTATTTCTTCGATTGGTCCAGCACTAGTGTCAATTATGATCAAGATGAAACTTATAAATGCTCTCCTTGAACCAAATCCTCTGTCTGTCCTCCAAGATGATGAGATATCAGGATGATCATCGATATCTGTTATATATAGAGCACTGGGAGGAACTTCCTTTAATCTTCTTGAGGATGAAGAGGAGTCATTGTGTGATGGAAAGTTTACTATATTCTCTTTCAGCTTCATGAGAGTTCGAGAAAACTGCTCGTATGGACTCACCTCCTTGAGAGTATGAGAGAAGTAATTGTCCTGTTGATTCACATTCTTGGAAGTCTGAGAAAAGTACTGATCGTGTTGATTCACAACGTGTACCTTCACGCCTAGTATGTTCATCAGGAATCTACAAAGAACTCGACTTCTTTCTTCCTCCTTAATGAAAAGAATGACATTGGATGTTTCTGGTTTAAACCTCCTACTACTTGCTACTGAACCTCCTCCTCCTAATTGTGACTCCAAATCTTCTTCTCTTGCTGGATGTTCTTGAGCTTGAGACTGATCACACGCTATCAGGAAAACGTTGAATCTGAAGCATGTTCCCCTTTCACCAATCTGCTTGTCAACGATTCCTATTTGACCTCCCATTAGATGTACCTGAGAAATGAACGTAAAATAAGAAAGTATCAACTAAACTAAGCTGTTGAAATGCATACAAATGGAAACAACATAAAGATAAAAGAGCTTGACGACTGACTCTAAATTCTGAATTCACTACTGTAAGTAGTGTATAGTAAAAGGTATACGTACCAATGTCCGAGTAATGCCAAGGCCTAAGCCAGTGCCTGTTTGTGATCCATCTTCGACTTGAACAAAGTTCTCAAATACTGATTTCTGTTTCTCTTTTGGAATTCCTCTCCCCGTATCCTCCACCTCGAATACAAATTCCACACAGTTAGGATCTTGCTGAACTCTGTTAAGTACTGGCACTTCTGCAGAAGATTCAGCCTTCCATAAGTGTAACAGTGACATCCAACTAGTACTTGTATTCAATGAAGGACTGTGGCTTTTGTCAAAGCCAGGTTTTCGAGCCCAAGCTCGAAGAACTATGTGTCCCTCTGAGGTAAACTTGATTGCATTATGCACCAGGTTACTCAGTATCCGTCTTAGCTCCCCTCTATCACCTTTAACACGAGCAAATCTTGAGACTGATCCATTACATGGATCAAGTAACACGTCCACGTTCTTCATTGCTCCACCGGGGTAATTCAGGTTCACAACATGTTCAAGTAACTCTTCCATGTTGAATTCGTCTTCTTTCAGATGTTTCTTCCCTTCTTCAATCTTTCCTTGATCTAGAATAGAATTCAACAAGGCTGAGGAAAACAAAAAAAAAGGAGATCATTTACGCGACATTTCATACTTTCCTACTATATTCAGACTGTCAGAGTATATAAGTTGAATCCAAAGTACTAAGATAAAACACTTACCTAAAAGATCGTTCGTGCAAGATTCCATTAAATTCAAATAACTCATCAATTTAGAAGCCTGAGTGTGACGACCTAGCGCGATCAATCCATTGATGGAAGCCAGAGAAACTCTTATATCATGTATTGCTTGAAAAAATGCTGTGCTTTTGTTCATACTTCTGAATTCTTCTTGTTGAGATGCTTCTTTTTGCTTTGTAAGTTCATCATACAAAGACTCTTCTCTTCTTCCAAATCCTATTGTTAGTATTACAAAAGTCACTATGGAGATGGCCAAAGTAACCATCAATAAAACAATTAACATGAATCCAAATATCATGCTTTTGTGAACATGTCCAAATATAGCATCTTCTTGGTTGGCTAATACATAAACCTGAAAAATTAAATCATACATTAATTATATTCTAATATCTTCTGCTTTTGGGGCTTGATATTTTTGAGATGAAAGTCTTTCGAAAACAGTTTTTATCTCTATGAGATAGTGATAAGGTCTGCATACATTTTAATCTCTCCAGACCCCACTTATAGGATTCCACTGGGTATAATGTTGTTGTAACTTAAAAGAATATATGTGTGTTTACATGAATACAAGATGAATTTACATTCTAATACTGCATGTTTTATGCCTAGTGCACTAAAGCTCCGGCTATGCGAGGGTCCAGGGAAGAGTTCTACCACAAGGGTCTATTGTATGTAGTCTTACTTTGCATTTCTGCAAGAAATTGTTTCCAATGAATTTACATTCTAATACTGTTTTATGCCTAGTGCACTAACGCTCCCGCTATGCGCAAGGTCCGCGGAAGGGCCTGACCGCAAGGGTCTATTGTACACAACTTTACCTTGTATTTCTGCAAAAGGTTGTTTCCAAGGAATTTACATTCTAATACTATTTTATGCCTGGTGCACTAAAGTCACCCCTATGTGCAGGGTCCGAGGAAGGGTCTGACCATAAGGATCTATTGTGCGCAGTCTTATCTTGCATTTCTGCAAGAGGTTGTTTCCAAGAAATTTAAATTCTAGTACTGTTTTTTATCTGATACACTAAAGTTCTTGCTATGCGCAGAGTCCAAGAAAGGGTCTGACCACAAGGTTTCATTGTACACAACCTTACCTTACATTTCTGCAAGAGGCTACGTTTCCAATGAATTTAAATTCTCATACCAATAGTATAAAAATATAAAATAGACGTGAGACAGTACCTTAATCTCGCGTTCAATTCTTTTGATTTCATTGACCCAAAATGGTATCAACACAAGAAGTACCAACAGCATTGTCAATGACTGCATTGGATAGATAAAAATATTCAAGCACAACATTAGTCACATAATTAGCGACGTAAAAATTTTATATCTAAACAACAAAATTCAAGCCAGAAAACATACCAGAACCAAGCAAAAACACATAGGCCTTGACATTTTAGATGAACTTAGAGTCACTTCTTGATATGTGAATATATATATGTATAGTTTTAAACTTATTTATATTTGTTCATTCAATTGAATAATTTTTTTAAGCCACTGGATTATTATGCATTTATATATTCAATAAATGAGTTTTAAAAGAGGAAAAATATTCACTTAATGGTTAGTTATATATTGTTTTCCCTCCTAGGACATTTTTCTTTTTGTTGTTTCCATATTACATTTAATATTTTTTTATAAGAAAATTATCTATAGCGAATCTAAAGATTTTTATTTAATACTTATGACTCAAGTATATAGAAAAAGAAAACTCACTTAAAGACAACAAATTAAAACTAATTAACATTAATAGTTTTTAAAGAAGAATAGAAAGATAAATGTTTTTTTCTATTCCCATTAAAGGTATTTTACCCATTTTGTAAAAAGGAAAAGGAATATAAATGCGAAAAGATTAATAGTTAAGAGACTTTTTAAATGGTTGACTCTAAAAGATTTTTCAGTTTTTTATTTGGTATTTTGTATTTATGTTGAGATTTGATTAAATTTAGATTTGTATAAAAAAAAAATTCACGAAATTATCAGGAGATTTTTTATTTTTAAATTTTTTGGATAAAACACAATTATTAGTAGGTGCATGATAATGTAGATGTGTTTTATTTTTCTTTGTTTCTTTCTTGATGTTCGTTACTTGTATTAGGACTTATCTGAATCTTAATTCAACAAAAAAATGTTACATAAAAAGCTCTCTAACAAAATGAAGACCTTTTTATTGAAAGATGAATGAGTGTTTTGCCTCTCCGCCATAACTTTCATTGCTTGCATGATTAGTGACGGATTCAGAATTTAACTCACAAGGTTCGAAATATAATAAAAGTATAAATGTAGGAATAAATTAACAAAATACAATTTTCAAAAGAATAATTAAGAAAAACTAAAAAAATAATTTAAGTGGGATTCGAACCCTGAGCATGAGGGTTCATTTAAAAGGAAACCTACCATTATTTTAAACTTTGCTTGTTGCTTAAAGGGTTCAAGTTTAATATATATACAAAAAGATAGAAAATTTACCTTATATATACAGTGTAATTTTTCATCGAGAGGGTTCAGATGAACCCCCTCACCCTACCATAGGTCCGCCCTTGTGCATGACATGTACTTGGACATGCATAATTAGCTCGAGTATACATCGATTATTTCACCAAATATCTACATGTCTATATAATTAAGTGGTTTTCTTCATTTTTCGTGTGTGTCAATTCATAAATCTTTTGATGGCATGGTTTGCAGTAAATTTTTCAGCAAAGCCTTTATCCAACCATTTGTAATCACCGGGGGAAGAATTCTATAGCCTCAACTTGATCCTTAAGGTCTTTTTTTTAGTATTTACGGGGTCATTAATAGGAAGTAGACGATTTTCTTCATTTTTTGTGTATTGGCCCATGAATTTTCAGTGGCATGGTTTCTAGTTAATTTTTTTTTATAAAACCATCTGTAATGGCCTAGGTTAAAATTCTAATAGGCTCGGCATAATCTATATAGTATTTTTTTAGCATTTAGGGACTGCTCAACAAGTATTAGACGATTTTTTTAATTTTTTATGTGTATTAGACCATGATTTTTTTGTGATATTATTTTTGGTCAATTTTTTCATAAAACCTTTACAAAACCATCTACAATGACTTGAATCCACACTACTTATTTTAGCATTAAGGGGTCACAAAATCAAAATTCATAATTTTTCTTGTGTAATGGCCTATGAATATTTCATATATATGACTTTCTAGAACTTTTTGACTTCATATTTTGTAGGACCATCATAATCAAATAGTGAATAATATTCATAACTTTTTATAGGATGCACGTGGAGCTCACGATACAATAATTCAAGAATTTTCTTAATTTTTTGTGTGTATTCGCATATGATTATTTTGTAAATATGATGGTTCGAAACTTTTTGACCCAATATTTTATAGGATTATTCGTAACTACCTAATAAATGATACTTTTTTTTTAGTATTTAGTTATCACAAAATAAAAATTTAGTCTTTTTAATCGTTTTTATATGTATTAGCCTATGAATATTACCTCAACTCCGCTCCCCCCGCCCCCCGCCGCCCACCTAACTATCTAGCTGGAATATTCTATCATACTTTTATTTTGTTTTCTCAATTTTATATTGACAAAATGATCGGAAAATTTAAAATATAACCTCCACTAGAAAATACAAAAAGGACATATGATTTTTACTACTTTTTTTAGTCACTTTGGCAACTAGAGTACACGTGATGTGACCACTTTAATAAAAACCTACGTCATGTATTTAATTAATCAGAAATGTAGATTAAAAAATATTTTATTTTCAGACTCAAAATTTTCTATACCTAAATTAAAATTAAAGAAATTCCACTCTACCTCACTATATCTATTAGTGATTTAAGTCAAACATTTATTTATATTTATTTAAGGAATAATATAATTATTTTTAAAAAATAAATAAGAGATGGGATTTTAATGTATTTTTCAGATCCTTCTACTACGGATCATTTATCAGAATTCAAGAAAAGAAATGTGGCTTTAACGTGCAAATTAAGAATTAAATAAATCCTCATATATATGTATGTATATGTATAATAGTGATCAAATTTGTTCAAAATTGAAGCGAAATCGATTATTCAAACCAAAAGAAAAATTATTGATTTATCGATAATGTATTATTCGCTCAATAGTTTTAATAACAATTTAATTTTTTTTTATTTTTGGGATTATTGGCTCTTAATGATTTTAGTTTTCTTTTAATGAGCTAACCGATAACCCAATAATAAATTAAATAATTATATTTGTACCATTTGGTATATAAGTCCTGAACAATTTTTTACTTTTATTTTTTACCATTTCAAACTCCGAGTTATTCTACAATGTGACAATGTTCACTTTTGAGCAAATTAAAATGTAAAATGTCAACTGATGTGTATGGTTCATCTAGTTTGTCACCTTGTTTCTAAGCAATTTTCAATTAAAAAAATTATCTTAACGGTAAACTGATAACGATCAATAACTAATAAGCCAATATTTTAATGGTTCTATAATGATTTAACATACATACAAATCGATAACCGATAAGTGGAATCAATAAATTTCAAAATCGAACTGAAACAATCGATATGCAGCTCTAATAGTGACGAAGACAAGACTTTTATCAAAAAATTCATCGTGTAATATTTTTCAGCAAAAAAAGTTTTATTAAATTTCTTAAGCCATAAATATAATAATAACCTATAAAAAAAGGACATATTAGGGCTGCCCAAAAGATATATTACGTGTCAATGTTAATTACTTTCACAAAGGACATTATGGTTGTAATATTTTGAATGTTCAACTTTCATCAAACTATATATATATATATATATAATGCTTTTTTTCCCCTAATAATTATCTTGACATGATTTAGATGTTATGCTCGTAACATAATTGTTTTTGTTGGGGGAAAATTATATGATATATGTTATAATTGCGATAAATTTCAAGTAACAATCAAGAAAATCTATATTATCATGATTTTTTCAATTTTAACCAATTCATGACCTTTAAATGTAAATAAATTTGATGGAAAAAAAATAATTTTACTAGCAATTATATTGCTCCTAGACCAAGGGAATATTATAGTGGAAAAATGAAATAAAAAATCTTGAGTATCATATTACATCACTAGTCACAATTACTTGCTACTAATTAGTTGTTTTTCTCTGAATCATAATATTATTCTGGTTATGTTTTCATTTTATCATTTTTACATTACTAGAAAAGAAACAAAAAATAGTGATGAATAACTTACGTCGATAAATAGTAAAAATCATTGTTGATTCTATTTGTTTTTTTTTTATATATATTATATGTTTAAATTATTTTATATACCTGTAAAATAAAAATATTTTGCCACAATTATTTTACCTTCAATGGTTTTAGGTACCTACCTTTTTAGAATATGCCAATAGATTAAAATTAGTCAATGGCCTTTCTTGTAGATGACTTCAAATTAAATAACATAAGATTACTTAAATAATAATTCCAAGTTGTCATTCTAGTCAAGATAAAATTTTGAAGAAGCAACCTTAATAACAATGAATAAAATAATTAATCATAAACCCCTTCATCTATATATTACAAAACTAGCTAAAAAAATCAAAGTTCTCTTTGCTTCACTTGAGTTGAATTCTTCATTTTTCAATTCAAGAACAAGAAGAAGAAAAAATGTCAATTTCTTCATTTGATTCATTGAGGGAGAAATTTGTGTCAATATTTGACAAGTATTTTGTGGCTAATCTTTGCAAAGTTATCCTATTGTCTGGTGTTGTTCTTTATTTAGCCTCAATTTTTCTTTTCAAAGATCCAAATTGTCCATCATCTTATGATTATTCACCATTTTCTCACTTGAGTTCATCAAATGACACAAACCCCACAAATCTTAGCCATTTAATTTTTGGCCTACTTGGATCTCAAAATGCATGGCACTATAGAAAAAGTTACATTGAATCATGGTGGAGGCCAAAATTGACAAGGGGTTACTTGTTTCTTGATGTGGCCCCTAATGCAAATTTGTTACCATGGTCAAAAAATTCACCCCCTTATAGAGTTTCAACAAATATAACCAAATTAATCCAAGAAACTCATCATGTTGCACCAATTATGGCTAGAATGGTAAATGGTATCAAGGAACTTTTTGATCAACAACAACATGAAGGTGTTAGATGGGTAATTATGGGGGACGATGACTCGATATTTTTTCTGGATAACATGGTTGATGTTCTTGCGCGATATGATCATAACAAGTACTATTATTTTGGGGGTCAAAGTGAGTACATTTTGTCTAATTATTGGTACTCTTTTAATCAAGGTTTTGGGGGTGCTGGAATTATTATGAGTTTTCCATTGGCAAAAGCTTTGGCTGAAGATATGGAGAGTTGTTTAAGGAGATATCCATTTTTAAGGTCTGCTGATCTTATTACTATGACTTGTATTGTGGATCTTGGAGGCAGTTTTGTTCCTCTCAAAGGTCTTCATCAGGTAGTTGCTCGAATTCTTCGAAAATATTACAGTATTTGTGTCGAGTTAACTGATATATCACTCTCATTTTTGTGTTTTCTTTTCCTTTTTATTGTTTGGTGAACATGTGAGATTTTGTCTATATTGCTTATCAGATTCTTTAAATATATGATAGATGTGAGTCAAGTTCTCCAGAAATGCACTAATATTCAAGTACACGTATCGAGTTGACTAAAATATATATCCCATTTTGAATTTCCTTTCCTTTTTTTTACTGTTTGGTGAAGATGTGAGATTTTATTTATGTTGCTCGAATTCTTCAAAAATATTACTATACTCATATTGAGTTGATTAATATATCTTCCTCATTTTGTATTTCCTTTCCCTTTTTATTATTTGGTGAAGACTGTGAGATTTTGTTTATGTTGCTTGAATTCTTCGAAAGTATTATGTAGTTGTATTGAGTTGACTAATATCTTTCTCATTTTGTATTTCCTTTCCCTTATTATTATTTGGTGAAGGTTGTGAGATTTTGTTTATGTTGCTTGAATTCTCCGAAAGTATTATGTAGTTGTATTGAGTTGACTAATATCTTTCTCATTTTGTATTTCCTTTCCCTTATTATTATTTGGTGAAGGTTGTGAGATTTTGTTTATGTTGCTTGAATTCTCCGAAAGTATTATGTAGTTGTATTGAGTTGACTAATATCTTTCTCATTTTGTATTTCCTTTCCCTTATTATTATTTGGTGAAGGTTGTGAGATTTTGTTTATGTTGCTTGAATTCTCCGAAAGTATTATGTAGTTGTATTGAGTTGACTAATATCTTTCTCATTTTGTATTTCCTTTCCTTTTTTATAATTTGGTGAAGATGTGAGATTTTGTTTATGTTGCTCGAATTCTTCAAAAATATTATTATACTCATTTCGAGTTGACTAATATATATTTTTCATTTTGTATTTCCTTTCCCTTTTTATCGTTTAGTGAAGATATAAGATTTTGTCTGTGTTGCTCAAGTTATTTAAAAATATTGATAGATGTGAGTCAAATACTTCAGAATTGCACTACTTTTAAAAATTTGAATACATTCATCATTTTCTTAGTAGTCCTAAAAATTATATATAATAAATTATTGAATCCTCTAAATACAAGAAAATATATGATGTTGAAATATATATTTTTATTTTTTATTATAATCGAAAGGAACATTCATTACTATTGAATTTCTTTTTCTATTGTTTTACTTATTATACTTGATATTTCTGTTGTAGATCGATTTGCGCGGTGACATTTCAGGTTTATTATCATCGCATCCAAAAGAGCCATTAATATCTCTTCACCATTTTGATGCGGTAACGCCAATTTTTCCTTCAATGGATCGTGTACAATCCACAAAACACCTCATGAAAATAGCAAAATTTGATCAATCTCGCATGTTACAACAAACAATATGCCACCACAGGACCAGCAATTGGACATTTTCAGTGTCATGGGGATATTCAGTTCATATTTACGAGAAAATTATGCCGAGGAGTCATTTGATTAAACCCATCGAAACATTTGATGCTTGGCATGCCAAACCAGAGCATCCTCCATATTATATGGTTAATACAAGGTCGAATGAAAAAGATTCTTGTGAAACTCCTCATGTTTTTTTCTTGAAATCTATTGGAAATGCGCAGAACAAAAATGAAATTATGGCCACGTATTCGCGGTCGGCGGTGCGGAAGTTATCAGGTTGTCCAATTGGCGGCAACCATCCGGCAAATTATGTCAACAAGATTCAAGTCTACTCTCCCAAAACAAAACGCGTAGAGGTAAATTATATATATATATATATACTCAAAATATTTTTATTATAGCAAAATTTAGATATCGAGTAGTAATATTTTCACATATAGTCACTAAACTTTACCATCATAAAATATAGACAGAAAATTATTATTTTATCACAGTAAATATAGAGAAAATAAAGGAAAATTTTGATAAATAGGTGACATATGGTCTCTTTAATTCTCAAGTTGACTTAGTTACACTATAATTTACTTATAATCCAATTAATTAAATGCTTTGAGATTGCTGCAATAAAATAAATTAAATTTAATATACATTAATTTCAAATTACCTTCTAAAGATATTGGATTCATGGTCAAATTTTATAGTTGATACACTTTATTATGATTTGCATTTTTATTTTTGAGTGTATATATAGTTTTTTAAAATAAATATTATTTTTTTTCTTGACCATTTTTATTTTTATTTTCTCAGATGGATAGATGTGAGTGTTGTGATATTATTCACACAATTGGTTCAAACAAGGCACAAGTCAAATTGAGGGAATGTTTGACCAATGAGAAAATTGCTTAGTTAAATTATAAATTTAATTTTTTGGTTAGGATACTTATAGTACTTATTATAAATGTTTGCTAGTAGTACTATAATATTATGCAAATTCTAGCCAAAAAAAATATATAGAAAGTGTTTTTATGTCTTTAATTTATATTCTTGATACTCAAAACTTACTGACTCGATTATGATATTCCATGAGCCAAACGACCCCTATGTGTATAACTAAAGGAAGATGATATCGAGATACACCTAAACTACAATGAAATAGTCAACACACCTAATTAAACTATGTGTGGTCCTATCACCCCACCTTCCAACTTAATTTTTAAAAATATTATCTAACCCATTCGCAAATTAAAAACAATAATATATTCAGTGTAATCACACAAACAAGTCCTAAAGAGGATCAAGCGTACGTAAACCTTATCTCTACCTCGTACAAATAGAGAGATTTTTTTCCATTAGACCATCGTCTTACATGATAAGAAAGTAAGTTAAAACATATTGTGTGCATACACGCGCCTATAGTTGGGGCTCATGATGTACTCAATGGAATAGTCGAGATATATGCAAATTAGTTCGAAATAACAAGAATCATCAAGAGGCAAAGCATATGGTTTAGTGAATGAGGTTTGAATATGTACTACGATTAAGTGATAAAATACAAATGTCATGTATCTATTGATTTAATAAATCGAAAAAAATGAAAAAAATGTCCATGTTACCATCTCTCACATAACAAACACTATTTAAACCTTTTTATGTTCTATATAATCTATGGCTTTCAAAATCTCATCACCTTTGCTTTCTTTAGGTAAGTAATAATCCATTCCAGCTTGAAAAATCTTATCTGTTTCTTCCTTTTCTGTATGTGCTGTAAAAGCTATTATAGGCATTCGAATTCCATATCGCGCCTCTTCTTTCCTAATACATTTCGTTGCTTCAAATCCATTCATCTCCGGCATCTGCCATAAAACAAAACAAACAACGATATGATTAAGTTATATATACTGACAATGTAATAGTATCGGTGTGGTTAACATGTTACCTCACAATCCATTAGGATATAATCGAATGGAGATGAAGGATTGGATGGTCCTATATCGCGTTGATCATTAAGGCGTTTGCAGACTTCATATACTGCTTCTTGACCATTTTTACATGTGTAAGTGGTTGCACCAAGCTTAGAAACCGCGGTTGAGCAAATCATAAGTAATGTCCTATCGTCCTCAACGACCAAGATTTTCTTTCCTGTTAAAGGTAACTTGTTGTTAGAACATCCGTTGACAACAGAAACATGTTGCACTAATGGATGTTGTTGAATCTTGATTCTTGAAGTTGTAACGTCCTTTATTTCGTGTGTAAGTTTGAGGACACGATATAAACGAGAACCATGGAGTGGTTTTGTTATGACTGTGTCTGTTGAAGGTAGCTTATCCTCGTCTACACCTGGTTTATCGAGCCAAACAACACGAAGGGACACATTCTTAGGAAAATCCTTTCGAAATTCAGCCATAGCACGACTCATTTCTCGAGTTAGTCCATCACTTGTGTCAACTATGATCAAGATGAATCTTATAACTGCAGTCTTTCTCCTCTGAAATGATGACATATCGATATCTGCTCCGTCTAGAGCACTGAGGGGAACTTCCTTTGAGGAGCTGTATGATGAAAAGTTGGTCATTTTCCCTTTCACCTTCTTGAGAGTTAGAGAAAACTGCTCGTGGCGATTCACAACATGTACCTTTAAGCCTAGTATGTTCATCATGAATCTACGAAGAACTCGACTTCTTTCTTCCTCCTTAATGAAAAGAATGACATTGGATGTTTCTGGTTTAAGCCTACTGCTACTTGCTACTGAACCGAATTGAGACTCCAAATCTTCTTCTCTTGCCTGATGTTCTTGAGCTTGAGGCTGATCACACGCTATCAGGTAAACGTTGAATCTGAAGCACGTTCCCCTTTCACCAATCTGCTTGTCGATGATACCTATTTCACCTCCCATTAAACGAACCTGAAAAATAAGGAAAGTAACATGAGTTAACAAAAATAGACTACTGATAAGACGGAAAATGTGCTTGGTTAATGCATAGCGCGATATTGCAGTGCTAGAAAGAACAGTTAACAGGAAGCAATAGAAGTCTTAAGTTGCTCGCACTTGCCAAGAATGTTGATGCATCTATGTCGAATACTCAAAAAAACTCACTACTTTTGGAGGATCCAACATGCACGTAGAGCAACACAGAGCTAGACAATGCTGAAATAAATGGACAATGCTTCCGATTATATGTTAAGACAGTTCCGATTCTAGACTAAGACACAGCGCGTACATGTGTATGAAATTGGCACACAGTATACTGAGTTTTGAAGTTGCTGGTGTACGTAATGTATGGTAAAAGATACACGTACCAACGACTGAGTAATGCCGAGGCCTAAACCAGTGCCTGCTTGTGATCCATGAACAGAAGTTGTTTGATCATTCACTTGAACATAATTCTCAAAAACTGACTTCTGTTTCTCTTTCGGAATCCCTTTCCCTGTATCATCCACCTCGAATATGAACTCCACACAGTTAGGATCTTTCTGAACTCTATTCAATCCTCTCACTTCTCCAGAAGAATCATCCTTCTGTAAACGCAAACATAACATACAACCAATACTAGAATTGCTTGGTGCAAGACTGAAACTTTGCTCAAAAGAAGGTTTTCGAGCCCAGGCACGAAGAGTAATATGTCCCTCTGATGTAAATTTATCTGCATTCTGCAACAGGTTATTCAAGATCCGTTGCAGTTCTATCCTGTCTCCTTTAACACGAGAGAATCTTGCGATAGAACCATCACATGGATCTAGTAACACATCGACATTCTTCATTGCTCCATTCGGGTAATAGATGTTGACAACATGTTCTAGTAACTCTTCCATGTCAAATTCTTCTTCTTTAAGTTGTTTCTTCCCTTCTTCAATCTTGCTTTCGTCAAGAATCGAATTCAATATGTCTGAAAGAGAAAACGGTCATGACTTTGAAACTACATACACTTCATTCATGAACTAATTAGTTTACAACAAATCATATAAAAGATAGACACGCACTCACAAGATAAACTGTATCTACCCGAGCAAACTGATCTTAAATCTTGAATCCGCCTTCATATGCATATAAAATAACTATAACTATGGCAAGATCCCATAGTAACATAGAAAATAAGCTGACCTGCTACAAACATAGTATGTTAAAATACTTTGCTACTATAGACGGTTTTGTAGATTGTCAGAGTATACAAGTTAAATTCAACTGACCTAAAACACTAACCAAAAAGATCTCTCTTGCAAGATTCCACATGATCCAAATACTTTGGTACTATAAACATTATGTTTAAATTGTCAAAAGTATACAAGTTAAATCCGATTGAGCTAACAAAACACTAACCCAGAAGATCATTCTTGCAAGATTCCATATGATACAAATACTTTGGTATTAATATTTAGATTGTCAGAGTATATAAATTAAATCCGACTGAACCACTAACCTAAAAGATCATTCTTGCAAGACTCCATGTGATCCAAATACTTCACCAATTCCGATCCAGGTGAAGCCTGGGCACGACACATCCAAATCAATCCACTGATTCCAGCAAGAGAAGCTCTAACATCATGATTTGCGCGAGCAGACGCGTTGCTTTTGTTCATACTCTTCCTCTCAGCTTGTTGAGTTGCTTCCATTTGTTTTATAAGTGCAGAACACAAATACATTTCTCTTTAGCGTGAGCAGACGCGTTGCTTTTGTTCATACTCTTCCTCTCAGCTTGTTGAGTTGCTTCCATTTGTTTTATAAGTGCAGAACACAAATACATTTCTCTTCTTGCAGCTCTTATTGTTAGTATAACAAAAGTAACTATGGAAATAGCCAAAGCAACCATCATTAAGATAATTAACATAAATCCAAATTTAATGTTCTTGTGATAATCTCTTTGTAGAATATGTTGTACATTATAATCCTGAAAATCAAACCATACAAAAAGATCAACCTAAATAGTCGTTCACTCTACTGATTAAATTAAAAATAGTCGACGAGACAGTACCTTAATCTCGCGTTCAATTATTTTGACCTTATTGACCCAAAAAGGTATCAATATAGCGGGTACCAATAGCATTATGAGTGACTACATATGACAAAATATTCAAAATATAATAAATAATTAATTTAGCTAGATTTTTTTTGGTTAAATATTAAATTGACTAATAAATATTTTAACACGAGAAAACTTACCAGAATCAAGCAGAAACAAATAGGCATTGGCACTTTAAATAAGCTTAGATTCATGGCTAAAAAGAAAGAAAATAATAACACTAGTGATAATGCAAGAAGTTTGATGTACGCAATATTTTGTGTTCATACAGAATCCCGAGAAGGGTCAATCTAACCTGATAAAAGAATTTATGGCTCGAACTTGTGACCTTAAAAGAAGGATGATGAAAAGAAGATAAAAAAAGGTATTTTTTTAATCAACTAAAAAGGCAAAAATTTAACTCTTATTAAGACAAGGTATACATATAAGGATGTTAGTAGTTTAAAAAAAGGAAAAAAAATATAATACTACTAATACCAAAAGGATAGTAAATAGACATATTAAGACAAGGTATATATATAAGGATATTAGTAGTTTTAAAAAAGAAAAAAAATATATAATACTACTAATACCAAAAGAATAGTAAATAGACATATGCATATATTTTCTTTCCATACATTTTAAAATTTAAACTTTTTTCTTTTATAAAATTAAAAGTAGGGAAAATTAAAATCATGTCCATTTGAGAGTAGATTCAAAATAGTTGTTAAAAGTATGCATCAAACAATTTTAGTTCTTCAAATTTGTCAAAAATTTTAACTTTGATTTGAATCGAATTTTGCACGACTTTGTTATACCACGAATGAAAGTAACTTTTAATGAATGAGTTTCTCAAATAATGTTTAAAGGATTATTAACTACTCGTGGTATATTTTTGAACTTTTGTATATTGTTCTAGATTTGAACTTTTAAGTGAAATTAATTTCACCAATGTAGGGATAAAATCTGCAAACACACTATATTCCCAAAACTTGCACTTGAGAACTAGATTTTTCTTTTATTATTGGCACAAAAACATTAAACTAATCAAGAAATTTGGCATATACCAATGCCTAAAATACATTTTCTATTAGCTTAACTGTCCAATCTAAGGTTCTTAATCAGTTTTGTCTCGTGTTCGACTAGCTGACAAATCCAACTCCACCATGCGCAAGGCTCCACCACTAAATGGACTTGAAGAAAACCTTAATACGACTTTCCACAGTGTATCAAGCTTCTAGCTCCCAAGAAGAGACCAAAAATGGCAGCACTTCCCAGAGTAGTCTGGTACATTTGGGTTAGGAACCTGCAAAATATTCAAAAAGCTTGTTGTCATGGGCTAATAATATAGCAAGAACACTTGAATAAGAAAGTTGGACAAACTTGAGCACATTTAAGAAGAAACTAATAAGGAACCACAACATGAAAACTTCAGAGAATCCACAGATTTCGCTTGCATCTCAATCGCCAAAAAAAGGAGGAAAGAAACATAGACATCTCGACACAAAGGTAAAGAAACAAAAACATCAAAAGCAGAATACTTATTATATACCTACTTAATCCAGAAATTGATAGCAGTAAAGGCACAAACCACAAAATCGATTAAAATGGAAAAGAAAATAAAGAGTTGTTGCTCTTGTTAGTAAGATTCTCAACCATAAACTGTAGTATTTTTCCACATGTATATAGCTGTGAAGGTACTCGAATGATCTCAGCAATTAAAGACCAAAGGCAAACATAGATGCACTGTTTCTTTTGATGAGGATATTTACTTGTACTACTAAACTAAGAAGTGGAGAGTTGCCATTATATCTAGCTAGCAGATTCTAAATAATACTAATAAAGTAGAAAAGTTGAAGCTAGATTAGATTCACAGATTATTGACTTAAGGTAGTAGAAAGAGATGACGAACTTATCTTGTATCTAACAGCCTCATATATCTCATAAACACCTACAAATGAACATTACAAATCGAATGCAGTTCAAATTACTGAATTTTTTTTTCCTAGTTATGTCTGACTGAGACATTGTCATCAAACTAATTATACCTAATTTTAGAGATCATCAGCAATGAAAACTTTTTGATATCATTTATAGGTTCTCATAAAGGTAAATGCACTCAATGGGTGAAAGTATGAATCAGTTATAAAGAACAATGGGTGGAAGTATGAATCAGTAATAAAGAACCTCCTTTAAAAATGCATCACAAAGCCAAAAATTAAAAACAAATCCACATACCTTAGCAACAAGTATTCTCACTTCTAATAAATTGAACCTGCTGAAAAGTTTTCTATTTTCCAACTCAGTACAGACATATCTTTGGTAAACATCTTACCTTATAAAAAAATCATATGCTCAATAAATGGTGGAAGTCCCGGTCAGTAGCCAACGAGCAAGAGGTAACAACTGCAAAAGAAAATTCTAAGATATACTTTAACAACCTCAAGTAACCCTTCATTCAAAAAATACAAGTGAGGGATACATTTCCTTCACCATATTTAACTATGATTCCTCGTTTTACACCAACTACAAACCCAAAACTTTTTAACTACTAATTAGACTACTTCTCTTTTTTAGTCCAACAAACAACACAAAGATCTATTTTTTAACTATGATAATCAATCAATTCCCAAATATTCCATTTGTTATGCCTTAATCCCAAATTAATAAAGATCTGTTATTCAAATCTTCTATATCAATTTCACTCTACTCAGTCTAATTTAGATCATTGGCCATAACAAGATTATTTCTAGTCTCATCCTCTATCAAACTCGAAATCAATTACACCAAGCTCAAGCAAGTAGAGCTAACAACAAACATCAAACAAGCTCATAAAATCTAGCACAATTTAGAAATGACATCAGTAAAATCTAGAGCAAAATCTAGGGTTTGGATTAAGGGCCAAAAAAAACACACAAGAGTAAAGTTTTGGGTAGGGTTTCGATCCAGGGCAAAAATAAAACACACAGAGTAAAGTTTTTGGTAGGGTTTTGATTAAGGGCAAAAATTAAACAGACAGAGTAAAATTTTTGGTATAGTTTCGATTAAAGGCAAAAATTAAACACACAGTAAAGTTTTTGGTAGGGTTTCGATTAAGGTAAAGTTTTCGTGGTAGGGTTCGACTAGGGGCAAAAAAATCACAAAAACAGATCGTAGGTTCCGATCAATGGCAAAACAAATACAAACAGTCAGTGATTGAGTTCCGGTAAACAGCAAATAAAATCACAAACAGTAAAGTTCAATGATTAGGTTACGATAAAGGGCGAAAACAAACCAGAGAAACGGATCTAGGGTTTAAGAAAAAAGTTTTGAAGTGAGTTACCAACTGCGCCACCGATCGCACCGTCGACGGCGATCCCCGCCGTCACACACGTCAGGTAGCTGTCTCTCGCCATTTCTCTCTCTCCGTTGTTTGTCTCCAAAATGGAGAGTGTAAGAGAGTTTTTGAGTTAAGTGAAACCTCATTTATATAGTTGCCCTTTGAAGGGCCGGTAGGAAAAATAAATATACAGATTCTTCCCTCAAGTTCTAGTTAAATTCACAATAGTCCCTCAAATGCTATTTGTTTTTTAACCTCTATTTTATTTTACTAGTTGTCGTACACATGTTTTACACGTGCTTTGTACGTGTGTCCTAAAAAATAGTATAACTGCATAAATGAATAATAAAAAATTTAAAATGAAGTAGTACAAGTTGTTAGTCATGAACAAATTGAGTATTCAAACTTTTTTTTTGAATAACAGATGAATATATTAGTTCTCAGACACGTGCTTTGCACGTGCGTTCTAAGAAAATAGTATACTACCATAAATGAATAGCAAAAAGTTCAAAATTTAGTAGTACAAGTTGATAGTCATAAATATTTTGAATATTTAAATAACTTTTTTGTTGAATGACAAATGATTATATATATACTAGCTCCTCGCACGTGCATTTTACTAATGTAATATATTAATTTATAAAATAATAACTGTGATGCAAAGTTCTTAGTAAATAATTATAAAAGTAAGAGTAAAAGACAAATTTCTATAAAATTAATGCTGATTGCATGATCATCTTTGTCAATCATTAAATTTGGCATAGTAGCATACAACCCAACAACAAAAACAACAACATACCCAGTGAAATCCCACAAGTGGGGTCTGGGGAGGGTAGAATGTACGCAAACCTTACCACTACCTAAGTAGAGAGACTATTTCCGTGAAACAGTAACATACAACCCAATGTATATAATATATTTTCTTTTTGTTTAATCATTCAGTCTCAAATTCTTAATCATCCAGTCTCGAATTCAACTAATCCAGATTTACCACACGCAAGGCTCCATTACTAAATGGACCTAAAGAAAGCTCAAGTAAGTAGAGTTAACAACAGCCATCAAACAAGCTCATAAGATCTAGCATAAGAAAAAGTGAATAGACAAACTAATTTCCTTCTTGTTTGTATACATTATCAAATAAACAGAATTAAAGAAGAAAAAGAGTACAACAATCAAAAAGCAAAATTGGCCTTTTAAGGCTCTGTCATATTCATTGATTGAATCAAAGATCAAAGCTGTGACTACAGAGTATTGTGTGTTTCAGATTTCTTGTTCTTGCCATAATCATCCATCTCGCGGAAATAATCAAAATGCAACTTCTTGTATGTGTCTGTGAGAAGATGCAGCAAATTATCGTGATGTAGTTTGTGCATATCTTGCGCTCTCTTTCACCATTGTCTTAACAAAGAGTTCTCCTGCTCGGTAGGAGGATCGAACCTGGAGAAGAAAAAACTCTGCTAGATCACAAAGGTTACACAATTGCAGCAGTTAAAGAGAAGACTGAAGCTTGACAGATGACAAGATTAAGAATGAAGTTCGATTCTCTTGTTTCACAAGAGTTGTCTGTGATTCACTAGTAACATACATGATCTAGTTAGAATTTCCACATTGAAACACTCGAATCGAACTTCAGAAGCAACCTATTGGTATCTAAAGGAAACTGGTAATATACTAAGGTCTTACCAAGGGACCACTGGCAACATAACGGAAGCCAATAGACTCTCCATAGTCCTTCCAAAATGCAAACTTTTCAGGGGTAACATATTCTTTGACGGTAAGATGTAATGGGGTTGGCTGCACAAAACGAGAGAACTTTGTTAGTCTAAGTTGGTGAGCCTCAGAGAGGAGATACGACGAAAAGAGATATAGCACAAGTGGATCACAAAATTCAAACATCAGAATAGATTAAATAAAGTCTTCTGAGAACACGGAAATGGCAAGACAGCAGAAACCAGTAGGCCAGTAGTAACATAGAATTTGAACCAGTAAAGCCACTTTCTATATAGAGGTTGAACCCGGGTACATATTGCTCACTTGTAAATATTGGCCCAGTGTCAAAATATCAACATCTATGGCCCTTAGATCAGCCATGACTTCTTTCAGCTCATCATCAGTTTCACCGAGTCCCAACATTATAGAAGTTTTTGTTATCATCCCTTTCTCATCGAGTTTTGCATGTTTAAGCACAGATAGACTTTGTTCATACCTGCATGACCCCATGTGAAAGCATTTAGCATCTCATACTAGTAATTATTATCGTTATTCCTACTCCAGGAACAAGTATCACACAAGTTTATTTTGATATGCAGGCAATTCATGAATTCACACAAATTGTGAGTCAGTTTGTTCTCGACACAAAAAATTATGCTTAGCACTCTAGAAATTATCATTTTCACACTCAAACAGATATATACCTTTTTGATTTGACATTACGATTAGCATTCTTTTTTTTTTATTTGAACTTGAGACCTTGAAAGGGAGCAAACCCCAAGGCTCAAGTCAATTGCCACCAAGCCAACCCCAGAGGGTTCATTACGACTAGCATTCTAGCACATTCAATTACATTCATTCGTTAGGACTGGCCTGACTATGTGAAAAATCCAGTTTTCTGACTCAGTTTTTTGCATTTCCATGATGTTCACCCTTCAGACAAAAGGATGATTGTCTAATTTACACTGTATTCAGTTTATATGACTTATTTGCTTTCTACACTTGATATTAACCAGATATCAAGTGACATTCTCTCTTAATGCATATCTAGGTCAAGTCTTGTCTACTTTAATGCAAAATAAACAAACTGAGTCAATTGTAACTATGAAGCAACTCAATTTTCAAACACCCACACACACAGAGACGGATGTGGAGAGAGAGAGCAGAACTTGTAATGTTCCGCAGGAGTGATTTCATTAGTCATGATTGGATCATCCTCTTCTTTTATCAGGAACAACATTGGAAGAGGTAAGCTGATAGTCAACTTTCCTCATTAGACCATTGAGGTCCTTTTTTACTTTGCAATATAGCACAGTATTCGATGAAGAGAGGAGCAAAGTACAACAGAAGAGACTTCTATTAGTTTGAAACTTTAATTGCTGGTCAGATAACTTAATAAAGTAACAATTGCAATTGAGTCTTGCTTGGAAATTGGAGTACCGGCCATTTTAGAAGTTCTATTTCACAAAACTTCATGCTTCCTAAACCTTGAGCTACCTGTCCTCATAAAAATAGCCACTCAGCAGCCTGAAAGTAACTAATGTACCCTTTTAAATCAAAAAGTTCTTAGAATCTCAGGGAGCTTAAACTTCTCTTTTGGGGTACAAAGCATCCATATGACAGAGGGTTATTCAAGACAAAATATGTTAAATAGAAATCCAAGTGCTTTGGTACCCCTGACACCCACTTCCACACCAATTTCTTCCAAAATAGTTAGGAAAGTTTGGACGCTAACTCAAAAGCATCCCTCAAATATATAGTGGTGCACTAAAGTCCTCCTAGTATTCCATAGCGGTGCACGTTTACTTTAGTCTTAATGATTTTCATGCAACAGAAATGGCAGAAGGCACTATTCCTATATTTTTATTTCCCAAACAGAAGCCAAGTTCTTTGACTTTATACCCAACAGACATTGTGTTGGAAGAGTGACGTCCAATATAGTTGTTACTGTCATTTCTTAAATCAGGAAGCTCCATTCTAGTCCTGGAAATTCGCAACTCGCAAGACACTCCTCCCCGTGATATCTGATGCTGCAAAATCCAGTGTCCGATCCATTGTTTTTCATCTGAATCCAAATTCAACAGCAGCCAAGGGGTCCAAATTTCACGTTCACATTAATAACTTAAAAATGAGTATTTACGGGTGAGAAAGGGGTAGAGTGGCAGCCTGGTGGGTATTGGGTAACGAGATGATTATTCTTCAAAGTTTGAGTTGATGGACATATTATTCTTCATAGACTCGAGAACTTAAACATGATCAAGATAAATAGATTGGTGAAAATTAGAAAAACAAAAGAAATAGACAAGCATAAAACAGCAGAAAGGAATGAATGGAGAAAGAGAGGAAGAGATTATTTAAGGAAATTTGGAAGTATAGATAGCCTTTCAATGGATTGTTCGTGGCTGGGGTTGCTCGTGTCACTCACAACTGTGCAACCAATGCCTAGAGAGTGAAAGGAGGAAAATTCACATCTTAAAGAATTATTCTAAATTTCATCTTTATATTTTGTCCTTTTGTTATTAGACTCATTTAAACTTTACATTCTCAGTTCACATTTTCTTCTATGTAATTTTAAAGATTTTTCTCCACCTGGTATGAATATGTCATATGCCTGTAAATTTTGTTGGGTGCTTCTTAAAGGTAACCGGAAGCAGGGGAAAGAGCCTATCTTTATGTTTGAGAACCATACATGTGCAGAGTTGGCACTTTTGCGATTCTGCAGTTTGTTTCTTGACAGGAACTGTTACCCTGTACTAAATGTGCACCAATTTTGAATACTTGGAGGACTAGTAGTGCTCCACCATATATTTAAGGGATGATTTTGTGTTTGGGAAGTTAATTCCCAAACATAAGGGACTATTTTGGGATTCTTTTCACCTAAAATAAAGCTTTGAGTCCAAACTTAAAATCCATAACAAATCCTAAACCTTCAATTGAGCAGATTGCACCCTCCTTCCCTGTGCCTTAAACAATAAACGGACCTCCTCCCAATCCTTAAAGTAATTAATGAAGGGGGGAAGATGCTCTCCATAGGTAGGAGTATCAAAATTTGATAGGAAACATACAAGTACATTGTGACCATAACGAAAAAGTTTATATTTTGACCATAAGATGACCTACTTGGGGGTTAGTTAGAATTGCCAAATAGTAGCAAAATGTCGATTCCAAGTTTCATCCATAAATTATCAGAGGGAAAACCTCAATATGTTAATGATTTAAAATAAAGACAAAAGCAACACCAACTGTAATAATCTTGCACGTATTCTTCCTTAATAAATGTTTGGTAAATCATCAAGTTTGGGACAACAAAGGTATATTAATCAATATTTCAATTCAGAATATACACATCAAGTCTCTAACATCTGGCAAAACCAACTGGCTGTATAGAAAAGCTATAAATGACAAACTCATCAAGAAAAGCAGTAAATGACAAAAATTAGGAGTAGTCACAGCATCAAACTGAGAAGAAAAAAGAGTTTTCCAGAACTTACCCTGCCCTAGGATCTCTAACAATACGTTGAAGTCGTTTCACAGTTTCAATGTTGTGTGCAAAAACGTCTAATCCAGAGTGAACTAGAGTAGACACAGCACTTAGATCACCACGGAAATCAGAAGTTAAACACTCGACCATAATATCAGGCTTGAGCAACTGAGAAAATCATATAAGCACAAATCCAGTTAGTTGCACTTGATCCAATTGTGCACAGCTACATTTGAAAAACAAAACACAAAATAAACTAGGTTTAGTGATAATAATAAACTCCGGACCTTCATGGTTTTGACTGTTTCAGCAAAGTGGCCACTCCCGCCATCAGGTAAGTCGTCACGATCAACACTAGTTAAGACAATGTAATCCACACTGCAGAAGAAAATCAAGGAACTCTTATTCCTACCACCTATATACAACATTCACTACAGAAAACATAAGCTAGTTCCAGACTTACAGGTATTGTGGTAGCAATTTAATTAGCAACAAGAAAAGCTTCAACTTTGCAAAACACAAGCAGGAATGTTCGGTACATATCTGTTTAATCAGGGTTCTTTTTTCCATCAAACACCCTAAATGAAGTTGTTTCATAATGGTATTCCATTCCTATAAGCGATATTCTACAGCAATTCTACAAATTCAAGCACAATGCAGCTGGGTTTTGCTAGTGAGTAGTGACTACCAAAATACTACTCCCTCCATCCCAATTGAAGTGGACCATCCCAAAAAAGAGTGTCTATGTCTATATTTAGTAAGTTTTCCAACTCCAACATTCTACCCAGCAAGCTTAAGAAGATAAGATTCAAAAGTCCCCCTTTGTTTCTTAAACTCCATGCACAATCAAACTAAGACATTTAAAATGAGACGGAGGGGTTACTTGTTAACAAGCAATTAATATTAATGAATCAACTACACATCAATTCCAGTAGTCAGTAAAGGCTAGACAATCCTCTACATTTGTTCCATTCTACTGGCACCGATTTCATTCCAATTCTCAACATGTTCTCTAAAGATACAGTTATCTGATCCTACCTCAAAAAGTGAAAAGCTTTCGGCTTTTCGCGCTCTTTTTTGGGGCTATTTTATTCCAACATTACACCATTATCAATCACAAGATCTAATGTAAGGAGCAAAATGTTATATATATATATATATATATATAGATAGATAGATATAGATATATATATAGATAGATAGATATAGATATATATATACACAGACAGAAACATTACCCCCAACTAGCAATAGCTTTAGCAGTGTTAAAAGGTTCCATAGGATCAGGAGGAGCAGGATTTCTACTAGTCTTAACAGCACAAAATCTACATCCACGCGTACAAGTATCTCCAAGAAGCATAATTGTAGCAGTAGCAATACCATCTCCACCACCATTCCAACACTCCCCAATATTAGGACACTGAGCTTCTTCACAAACCGTATTAAGCTTAAGCCCAGATAGCGTTTCCTTCACCTCTTCATATTTCTCCCCTTGTGGTGCTTTTTGCCTCAACCAACCCGGTTTCTTCACCGACGGATCTCTCCCTGTATACGGCCCCATTCCACCGGGATACACCGACCCATTTGAGGGTGGCGATTTGGGTTTCAGTTCCAGTGATTCGCAGCTAATGGGTCGTCTTAAAATCCTTCCTTTTGATGAAAAAAGCTGAGAATTGGGAGAAAAGGGGGTTGATTTGATGAGGGGTTTGTGAAGAGGGAAGTATACAGAAGAAGATGAAGAACAAGACATTGGAGAAATGGGAAAATTGTATGGAATTGGAGCAATTCTGAGTAATCTGAGAAGTGTTGAAAGAAGAAGATGAAGGAAGAATTTGGCTATGGCGGATTAAATTTTGGGATTCGCCATTGTAGTCTCCGCCTTGAAGCTTTTTTGTTAGGGGTGGCTATTTTTGTAAATTCAAGAAAGTAGTTAATGAAGGGTTTTTTTTTTTACAAAAATAAAATAATCATATGACAATAAAAATAAAAAACTAAAAATTCTGAGTTGAGGCGAATTCATGATTAGAAGATTATTGAGTTTTTACTATGTCTTTAAAAGTTATTAGTCCCAAAGTTCTATTTTACATTGTACTTTTCAATTTGACATATATTAAGAAAAATAAGAAAGATTTTTTAAATTTGTGATGAAAGTTACGATATTTTTAGTTATAATAAGATAATATTTTCTTTAGAATAGATTAAAAAAATATGTCATATAAAATAAGATTGGGGAGTATATGATAAGAAAAAGTGAGTTCATAATTAAATAACAACCAATGTAGTCTTACAAGTGTCGCTCAGAAAAGCACGTCACAATGCATACTACTTTACCCTTGTCTTGGGAAGTAGATACACGATTTTGATAGATC
>DF357304.1:195593-210069 GCA_000787875.1 Solanum virginianum | reverse complement strand
ATCGTAATTAAAATATATTCTCTTTCAATTTTAATTTATTTGTTCTATTTAAATTTTTTTTTAAAACTAAATTTTACAATGTTAAATTAATGATGTATCAAATATATCAAAACGTCTTTTGATTAATTTTGTAATCTTAGTATGTTGTATGGAAATTAAAATTAATGAGTTTTACAAAATCAAGGATAATATATTTTGGTAAGAAGAAAGACATGAGAAAATGGTGTTAATGCTGCTATATGTTTTGAAATGGCATTAATTAAATTTTTGAGATTTTTTTAATGTTCAAAATAATTGAATTGTTCAAAGTATGAATATTCAGAACTTTTTTCATATTTGTCCTTTTATTTATTGAAGTTTTATATTTTCTAGGAAATAATTTACACTATATATTTATGACTCACAAAGGATAATAATAGAAAGTATGGTTAAAATTTTATCTTTAAATAATTTTCTTAATATTTGTGTATTAAATCACAAATTTAATTAATATGAAACACAGGAGTATCATATATAATTATACTTTGAGTTTGATTTTAAGTTTGCTATATTTTTAATTTAATTAATATATATATATATATATATATATACATAAATTCATTAGTCGCTCTTTTTGTTCTTTTTCTTTTTTGTCATATCTAGTTCTTTTTGCTTATGGGTTTTGAGATGAGGGTTACCAGAAAACAATCTTTCTACTTCTATGAGGTAATAGTAAGATCTGCGTACATTCTACCCTTCCTAGATCCCACACGTGGAATTTTACTGTTATTGTTGTTGTGTATATATAATTTTTTTAATAAAAAATTACCGACAAAATCTTCATAGTTCATTAATTCTTTTAAAAAAAATTGACTGACATCCCATAATTTGCTAATTAACGGGACCCATCGACAAAGTGGTAGATAAGGGCAGCCCCAACCCAAACATCAAATTTGATGCTAACAATCATTTTTCGTGTAAATCAATTTGAATTCACTCCACTGAAATTTTATATAAAAAAAGATTTTTTTTCTTTTTAATTTTTATTTTTTTATTTTAATAAAATAAATTTTTTTCTAAAATATTCACTATATATAATTTTCATATTCTTTTCTTTTATAGTCGTTTAAAATAAAATTATTTTGTATCACAATTTATTAAATAATTAATATAAATTGCTAACAAATATTACATATTGTACATAACAATAGATAATAATACAAACAAAAGTGAAGTTTTTGTAATGAATAATATAAATAAAAGTGACATATTACATCTTATTAAGTTATTATTGTAATTTTTATAAACTATTATGTTTTACGGTACTCTTTAAAATTAATATGTTTTTATATGTTAATTTTGATGTATATCGTATTTAATTCAGTGAAGGTTAATTGTAATTATATCCGATTATTTTTTTTTTAAGTGGTGATAGTAGGTAGATGCCCAAATTCTAACAGAGAATTAATTCCTCTTGAAAAGCCATCTTTGTTTTGTTATACTTTTGAAAAGTAGGTTACTACCAGTTGCTTAGAGTAGGTACGTCGCATTTCATTTTTAATTAGTCAGATTAAATCTCAAAAAGCATAACATAATAATTACTTTCTACATTTATTTTTATTTGTTGACTTTTTTAAAAATAAATGTTTAATTAATTTATATATATATATCAATTGTTGAACAACGTTGATATAAAAATCACTCACTCATGTTCTAAAAGTATGAGCATTCTTAACAAAAATATTAGTTTCGCCACTGGTTTGGCATAATTCTTAAAAATAATTAATTAAAATTATTATTTGACTAATCTATCTCTTATTAAATAATTAAATTTTTATCTGTATATGTGCCTCTTAATTCTAGAATAATGAATGCTAAGAATAAAATAATTAATCTTTCTTAATTATTTAAATTGACAATTATTTTTAATATAGTTGATAACTAAAATTAAACGGAGAAGTACCAAATTAATCATTTTTCTTTTATTCTTAAGAAACATCCATGCAGTTAGGGAAAGCTTAGACGAAAGCTTCTCAAGATAGAAATTTGGAGAAAACGGAGAGAAAGAAGCAGAGAGGAGCCTTCGTCCTCTCAATACAAACACACACTACATCATCGAGCTTATTTTCAACCGTAGAATAACATATATTATTGTACTACCAATTGTTAAACCCAAATGTCTAACAAGTAATTATTTGAACAGTTTAAGGTGGGGCAATCACTGCACCCTCAGTAATTTTGTGCTTGAAAGTCTTTGTCAAATCTGGAGTCGTATTTAAAGAAGCCTCTAGAATTGTCGGAGACATTGCCTCCCAAATTGATTTTTTTCCTCCTGATAATTCACCATATATTTGCCTGCAAAATACACAGTGTAACAACATTAAATTATCACCGAGAGGATCGATCTGACGTTAGTCCTAAGACGTAGTAACAAATAGGAATACTTACTTTGACGATGTTTTCACAGAGAACAACTCAATTCCTTTTTCATCAGATTCCACGACAAATAGAAAGAATTTTGGTACAAAGAACAATTCACCTTCCTGTAATTTAGTATCCAACACAACCTTACCAGACAGTCCCATAATTTGAACACGTCCACTTCCTTTAATAACATAACTCAGTTGATGTGATGAATCCGCTGTATAAACCGGACCAAATAAAGAACCCCCTCCCAAAACTACGCGATTGGCGCTTAATCCAACTTCTCCAAGCAACGGTATATTCTCACTACTTACAGAAGACAAATGTCCACCATTTTTTACCTCAACACAAGGTTTTCCACCATCCAAGTTCAAAACCAATTTGTGTTTCGCGCTGCGGCTTGGGTTTGGGATTTTCATACCTTCATTCATCTTAATTAATAGATTTAAAGTACTTTGATCTTTTATGAGCTTTTCAGATTCATCTTCGGTCATGTGAAAAGATTTAGCAATTAATTCATTAGAAAATCCATTTAAAATACCAGCGAATCCAGTTAGGAAAAAATAACAGAATTCTCCCGGTATGTATTCATCAGACGATTTTCCCAAGTAAATTATTTTGAGTTTTGAGTCACCAGCACTGTACCACCATGACACTGCCCCCACCATAACGGGTAGTGTATCCCCCTTTTGTATTTTTACAACTTCTTCTTTTGAATCTTCTGGGGATATCAGTCCAGCAATGCATTCACCTGTGAAGAACATAAATATGTTTTAATTTTTCATCATGTATCTTTTAGAACATAACGAAATATATATGTGATACCTTCACAAACATAAGCCATTTTTGATGAATCAGCATAATGAGGTAAAGCAAGTCCACCAGGCTGAAGAACTAACAATCCAGCAGCAAGTTTTTTCTGGCTAAGAACACCAAATTGGCTACTTGACCAAGTGTAGTATCCACCAACTCCTTCAACTTCTACTATGGTTTTATCTGCTTTTTTAGATGCTAATATTAAATCCATCGAAGTGTAGTATCCACCAACTCCTTCAACTTCCACTACGGTTTTATCTGCTTTTTTAGATGCCAATATTAAATCCATCTATCTATATTATTACTCTTCTTTTAAGGTAATTATTCTACAATTCCACATTCTAAAGAGTCTCTCTTTCTATTTATAGAGGCCACACACTTAGTAGGATTAGTTATTAATTACTCCCACTTTTGTGTTAATTGTCACTTTTTACTATTCAAGGCAAAATAATTTTTCTCCTATTATATATTCTCAATTTATTTTATTGAGTTAATTTAGTCTTTAAATAATACAATGAATAAATATATTTGAGATTCTTTCAATTAATAAGAGTAAAATCAAAATTTAATAACTAAAACTGAACGGACAGAGTATTGATCTTGGGCTTCTAGATAATTTGTCGATTGGAGTAGTTGGGTTTTATGTTTTTCATTTTTTTTGGTTTCAAATATTGTGCTGTCATGCATTTAATAGATTTACATTTTGTGGCTAAGAATATACTCGATGTGATATTATTTCCAACAATAATTGAGTGATCAGATAAACAAGTCCAAATACATGCACAGACCCTTTAGTAATTTTGCAAAATAATTCTTCATAGTTTAGCGACTTTTTAAGATGTTTACTCATCAAAATTTATATTATATGATTTTAATGATGAGGATTAGCGGTGGCAGAGCCAAAATTTCAATTAAAAAATTTTAGAATTTGAAAAAGTAAACATACGAACTAGCGAAGAGGGTTCAATATCTACTGTATATAGATAAAAAATAATTTTAACTATTTATAAATAATATAATTTTTTGTTGAAAAGATTCGGATAAATCCCTTGCCAAAGAGTGGCTCTGCCACTGAGGGTGAACATCGTGTTATATTATAGAAGCGAATATTGAGGAGCTTAGGGTTAGTTGGTGAATTGATCGAATTGCCCTTCTCCTCAATTCCTTATATTTTATATATAATACTAGCAGGGTAAGGTCTATGTTAGCACGGATCCAACGCCAAAATAAGTTGAGAAATGACTTGATATCAATTATCAAAATGAGTTATTGGAGCCAAGTTTCATATATATACGTAGTTTTTCTAAATTTATAGAAGCCAAAAAAAGTTATGCGCAATGCCAAAGGGTAGCCAAAGCATTGTTTACATCCGTGTCAACGCTCCTGAGAATTATAAAATTGTTATCAAGCTTACATGTTGAAGCTAACTCTTTTAAATAGTAGAAATCTATTAATTTTAAAAATAATGTTGGAAAATAAATTATTCATACTAAAATTTAGTGTTACGTCTTAAAAAATAATTTGAAATAAATAATTAATGTTAAAAATAAATTATGAAAATAATAATTATCTTTTAACAAATAAAAATAAGATGATATTTTTAAAACAATATATTATACATACAAATAAAAATAAGAGGAAGAAAACCATATTTAAGCCCTAATAATTTTCTATTTATGGTTAGTGGTTTCTCTTTTTTAGTGTGTTTTCCTTTCTTATTAGTATATAATATATTTAAAAACTGGTCTTTAAAGAAGGGACAAAAAACATGTGCGTGAGTTGTGGGCGGGGGGGCTGTCAAGAAGATAGTAACAGAGAGGAATAATCAAATCCATGAAAAATACATTTAAGCCCACGCGGGGAAACGCCATGTGACCAATAATTGTATACGATAACAAGCTTTATTTCATTTTTTTGTCCGTTCTTTTTGTATGTGAATGAATTTTTGAGATGAGGGTTCTCAGGAAATAGCCTCTCTACTTTTATGAGGTAGTGGTAAGGTCTACGTACACTTTACCCTCCTCAAACCCTACTTGTGGGATGTTGTTGTATTTTTGTATGTGAACATTATCGCTCGTATAATATTTAATCATTAAATATAAGAGATTTTTTAATTAAAAAACTTTTCCCAATTTGTAAATATTCACTATTGTTATCATGTTTGGACAGATAGTCTGCTAGGCAAACAACGACATAGAAGAAAGAAAATATTACTCCTACTTTATTATGTTTCAGCCCATAAATTTAAATCATTTTGATTGAATAAGGTATCAAAATATCTAAAATATTGAGACACATTCAAATTTAAATTTTGGGATCGTTTATATGAGTTATAATTTGTTTGGGATTGAAAAAAATCGATTTATAATATACTTTATCATATCAATAATATATATCTATACTATGTTACAAGTGTGAAGATCCTTAGAAATGTTGTTTGAATTTTTTGTACTTCATTCAAATACATAAAATTGTCTTTTCATTATTTTTCTTAATTTAAATTTTATTTTTTATTTATTTAGTTGATTAGAATTTTTTTATATTTAGAATTCACTTTTGATTTAAGATTATTCAATATAAATAACTTTCTAAGCTACGAAGGAAAGGAAAGAAAAGAATGGAAAAATATTAGTATTATTATTCTAATATTTGAAACTTTGAAATTAATTAAAATTTTGATTATCAAATATTTTATTAATAACAATATATAATAGAATAAATTTAAAAAGAAAAATTTTCAGTAAAATTACACTGGTAACATTAAACTACTCCTTTTATATTTAGGAGTTTTTTTTTTCATATTAAATTTTAGTCAGTTAATTGTCTAACTTCTAACTATTCAACTCAAAATTCTTACTTTATGTATTCATAAACTATTAACATATCTATAGCATAAGTAGTTAAATTGATTTTCTCATCCTTGTCGATTCACAATAGATTAAACTATTGCATCAAACTAATAATATTTATTTAATTTTATTTATATGAACATTATATTTATTTTAGCAAGTACTACTGATATATAATTTTAAAGTTGACACGATACATACATTCAAAGCATGTACATTAAACTAGTAGATATATATACATTTTTAATACATAAAAGCATGTGAAGGAATTAAAAAGGAATTATTTGAGGGGGAACTTTCATACATAGCCTAAACTTGAAACTTAATATGGTCAAATAACTATATTTTACATAATTACACAATATAACCTTAGCTATGTGACCTGGAGAAGAGGAGAGAAGCGAACGAGATCGAGAGAGGGAGAAGAGAGGCTAACTGTATATGTATATTGGTAAAATTCTATGTGTATATCTGTCAAATAATTTATATGTGTAATAAATATACATATATATTTGTATATCTGGCAAGCGAGATTGAAAGGATGGAGGAGAGAGCCGAGCGAGATCGAGAGAGGGAGGAGATAGGTGAGCGAGAGTGGAGAGAGGCAAATGGTATATGTATATCCGTCGAATTGTCTATGTATATCTGTCAAAATAATTATATATATGCGGCCGGTATACATTCGTAATTGTATATCTGCAAGAAATTATAGAGAGAGGAAAGAGACTATAGAAAGGAAGATAGGAGAGAAAAAATAGTAACAAAACCTAACTATAACAACAAAATCCTAATTATATAGCTATAAATTATTCAAACTATAATTATATAATATAAAAATATATCATATGTTTATCTAATTATATTATTTTCCCTTACGTGAGAGCACGATCAAAGTAGGCCTAAGTACTAGTTAAGGGCCAGGCCCAATCTGGTTAGTATAATGAGGAATTTTCATAAATAATGAATAATAAGTATCTTAATTATGTTTTTAGCTATATTTTTTTTTATTATGCTTCATAACTATAATATTGAATATAAAAAATGTGCATTTATATAAATCACATAGTGTAAAGAGTTGATTATCATTTTGTCTCATCCTTTTTCAATTTACCGAAATCCTTTAAAATACATGGCAATCCAAATACATTAATTTAGTTTTTGATACAAAAATTAAATTTTTTACATATTAGCAGTTAACATGTAAAACACGATATATATAATGATTTTTATATCTTTGATAAACTCTAATTTTATTATATAATTTTCGCTAAAAAATTTTGTCCTTCCTTATTTCATTAAAATTAGTTAAATATATATTATCAAATGTCTAAACTTTTTGACGTCAAAAATAATAGATGAACATTAAGATATTAAACAGTGCAATCCTATTTCTTAATGAACTATCTAAGGATTATCCTTTTACTACTAACATTACTAATCTCATTTCTATAGAACTTCTTAATGTAATTCCTATTATTATTAAGATATTGCTAATCCTATTTCTTGTTGAATTTCTATACTAACATTGTTATTAATTTCTTTTAATTAAATATTGGGCTGGTGGCCCATTTTATTAAACTAAATCAAGGACGAATAAAAGTGGGCGTTCTGGAGGCCCAACCCATCTAGATTAACTCTGAAGCTTCCCACTGTGTCCCTTCGTCTCCTTTGTGTAGACTCCAAAACGCCTCTTCATGCTTGTATTCCTCATTGCTATTAATGAAAAAGAATAAAAAGTTTTTTTTTAAACCAAACATCGTTCACTTTACAATTAATTGATATATACTCTCTCTGTCCTATTTTATGTGACGTGACACCATTTATTTTTTGGTCCGTTCTAAAAAAATATTATCTTACTTTAATTGGAAACAATTTAACCGTGAAATACCCCTTTTACCCTTAATGAAATGATTCTCAACCACAAATATCTAAAAATGATTTTAAACCACAAATTTCCAAAGTCTTACTTTTTTTTCTTAAACACCGTGCCAAGTCAAAGGGTGTCACAAAAAATAAATGGTGCCACATAAAATGAGATAATAATTTTAATTGAATATTGTATATGTGGAATATTTGTGCAAGGCACAAGCATAGAGGTCGGTATAAAAAAAATTAAAATAAAATTTGATTATGAGTGAAGAAAGACGAAATTCTAGGATTATTGAAGTAAAAATAAAAATTTACAACGCAATGATTTGATTTTTTTAAAACAGGGAATTAATGAAGAGTTTAGGGTATGCGTTGGTCGGTTTAGTTTGCTTTTATGTATTATTAGTTTGATTTATTAAATTTTTTAATTTTTAAATATGTTAAACTAGTAATTTTTTTAAAATCAATTTTCAATTTATTGATTTTTTGTCCTTAACGGTTTGATTGTTAATTTATCTGATAAGAAAATACTCACAAAATAAATATATAACTTCTTTAATAATTTGACGCAATACGATGAGACACAATAAAATAAACAAATCAGTTGAACACCTAAACTTAATACTAATATGCAATATTTGACCTCATATTCTAATTTACTTTCCAACAGAAGGGTTATACATTGGAAACCAAGCATAAACATGACTTATCGTATCGATTTAGTATCATATGATGTTAAATTATTAATATTTACTCTCTCCGTTCTATTATTCTTAGATATTTGTGTGGTTGAGAATCATTTCATTAAGGTAAAAAGAGAATTTTAAAAGTAAATTGTTTCTAATTAAGGTAAGGTGACATTCTTTTTAGAACGGACCAAAAAGAAAAATGTACCACATAAAATGAGACAGAGGAAGTAATATTTATAAATGAATAAAATAGTAAATTATTATAGTCTTAATGGGTTAACAGTTTACCCAATAACTCAATACTAAAAATTCAAACCGAACTGATAACCCGATAGTTTTCTTTGTAAAATCATTAAAAATCCGTTAATCGAATAATCCGATAATAATAAACCAAAAATATTTTTTTAATTTGATTTATCTGTCGATTCGATTTTTGCGCACTTTATTTAAAAAAAATAAAAAAATTTAGAAGTAGATAATGTTATTTTTGGGCTGTACATTAGTCAAGTGTAAGAAGCCCAGAAAGTTGGCAAGTACAGTTAAATCTACTTATTTAGGTTTCAGATTTTGTTGTCCAAAAGGGACAAGGACCAAGACTTTTTTCCTTAATTTATAAGCTTCTATTCCGTTGCTTTTTCCGATTGGTCGGAAAATAAAAATTGGGTCAATTCATGGCCGGAGATTATAGTCGATGGTCGCCGGAGCCCCGGGATTTCAAGGCTATGTTAAAAAAATTATCTCATGAACAAATTCTTGAAGTGTTGTCTGAAGGATTATGTCCTTACTGTGAAGAAGTTATAGAGGCTCGTGTAAGCAATCTTAATCAAAGTAAGCAAATTCTAATTATTAATGTTTTTTTTTCTGATTAATTATTAATGTTTGTGTATTTATTTTCAAGAATGGAACTTTTTTTGGTCGAATTCTTGATGTTCTGGTTGTGTATAATTAGGGGCAGAGCTAGGATTGTTACACAAGTTTAAAATCTGAAGAAGTAGACATACGAAGAAACTGTAGGGATCAAAGAACCCCAATGTCACAATAGAAACATTTAAAACTCAAAGTTAGGATCGAAAATAAACTAACAAAGAACTTGTAGAACAATTATGAAATAGTAAAGGATAGATTGAAGAAGATAACCAGAAGGAAGACGAGAAACTTAGAATCAAGGAAAGGGGACGAGAGGAAACTAGACATTTTTATCGACAATTTGCATAATACTTGATTCTAAACCTATGTACCTTTTCCTAAAAGGCCTAATAGCAATTAACCGCATTGGAAACGACAAATCACACTCTGAAAGGAAGTGAACACATTAACTGTCCGCTCTTAGGTTGGGCAATCAGGGTTAGAGAAGGGCAATGACTCATACTTAAAACCAGCGTTCTTAAGACCAGAGAGTCGGGTTTATCTCAGTTAAACTCCACATCTCTATCAATTCATTCTTTGCCACATATCTCTTTCTTTTTCTTTGTTGCCTTTTTTGGGCTTGGATCCCAAATTAACCTTTGTGAAGGCCTTTTGATCTGGATTCCCTACACAATTAACCCTCACCTTTTCATCAAGCTTAACCATGAATAGATTCGCACTGGGATCGAATGAAAAAAGATATTCAGCGTGCCTTTTGCCTCATTAAACTTTCCATGTTTAACATCATTCCTCACAAATTGTATTTCACTTTGCGAAAAAACAACCTCATACTCCCAAAATTGTATATCAAAATATAGATCCTCAATTGTTGGAGGTTTCTCGAAAGTTGTATCAATATACAAGTCATCAGATACCACTAAATTAATTTTCCATCCAGACAAGCCATTATAAAGAGAGTTGGCATCAAAATACCTCATTGGTAGAGCACGTGTGGAATGCGTAGCTTGCATTTTAGATTCTCGACCACCAAAGGAAATTAGAAAATATGCTCCGTCTTTAGAGTGAAATACAGTTCTCTTTTCCTTGAATGTTTTAATGAGCACCCGAACCAGTAACGAAGTGGATGTAGCATTGAGTACCGTGCTAGCTTCATTGGATATTGTGTCGAACACTTGATCCACCTTTGAATTCCCCGGTTCTGTAGTTAGGATGTAGATAGAGAAATTTGAGAATGATACGATAAATAAACTCAATCTGAATAATTCTATTTTTTTAGCCTATCAACCGAGTTACTAAGATTCCTTCGGAATAATTCGGTTTAAAGCACAGATTATGACTTTTCTGACAGAGAAATTGTGGAATGGGGACTATAACATTTAGTTTTTTTTTTTTTTTCTTTTTTGGTAAAATATGACTATAGTTGGTGATTTATCTTTTGGTTCTTAGGATTATTACTATTCAAATATCACTTGACTTTGTTTTAACTTTGTAGGAAGGTTAAACGAAGTGTCATTATCAAATGTTAATATTACGGAAACTTCTGCAGAACTATTGCTGGGGGATTCATCTGATGAAGTAATTTCACCAAAGAGAAAGCTGGATGCTGATGCTGATACACCATCTGTACGAGTTGGCGAATCAACTAACTCAGGGAGGTCGAAGCGATTTGTTAGTGTCTTGTCTCCTCCAGTGAACAACAAACAACCTTTGTTAGTGTCTTGTCTACTCCAGTGAACAACAAACAACCAGTGTTTGATTATTCAAATTTTAAGATTAAACTAAATGATGGACCTAGTAGATCAGTCATAGGCAATGATTTATCGGAGGATCAGAAAGAGTTAATTAGATTTGGCCAAGTTGGCAGGCGAAAGGATTTTGTTCATTATGAGAATGTTAAAGGTAAGCAAATAAATGTGCTTAAAGGGCTTGAGCTTCACACTAATGTTTTTAATCCCGATGAGCAAAAGGAGATAGTCGAACTTGTTTACTCACTTCAGAGAATGGGACAGAATCGACAACTTAGAGGTAATTTTCATTCAGTTCTGTATTCTGAATTCTGTTTATCAGTATGGTTATTTATTTCTGTCTCCAATTAGAGTAATATCCAGGAGCGGATTTACCTTAGGCTAAGGGGTGTCACGTGACACCGCTTTGTCGAAAATATTTTGTTAAATATGTATGTATTAGAAGACAAAAGCTAAATAACGATAAATAAACTAAAATGACACTTCTTATCACAAGTAACGATGTAGCTTAGATGGCAGGATGCTTCAATTTTTTGTAAGGTGTTGTGACTTCGAACCTCACAAGTCACAACTGTCGCTAATTATTTTTAACAACCCGTATGCCAATCAGTCCAAATTACCATATATTTTTTAAAGTAATATTATGATTAAACCAATGATCTTGCTTACTTTCCTAATTATTTATGTATAATAGTTTTTTCTCTATTTTCTTTCTCATTAATAAATTGGTCAAAATAATTTGTGAAAAATTGAAATGATGATGCTTTTAGTGATTGTTTGATGCTTGGTACAAAAAAATTGTTTAGTATAATTCTAATGAGAATATTTTGCATACATTCCAAAAAATAAAAATTTATTGTAGAAAGTTATAGTAATTGCATGAATTGGGTTTTATTTATATAATGTTGGAGTGTTTTATTTATTTATTTTATTGTATTTTAAAATGTGACACTGCTTATGAGAAAAATCCTGCGTACGCCACTGGTAATATCCGGAGAGCTACTGTATTATTGCTTCGAGTGTTTCAGTTTCTTTCTTTTTTCTGGTTGACATTTTTCAGCGCGAACATATTCTGAACCAAGAAAGTGGATGCGAGGAAAGGGTCGTGTGACTATGCAATTTGGTTGTTGTTATAATTATGCTATGGTAAGAGTTCTCTAAGTGATTCTTTGAGATATGATACACATGGCAGTTTTACCTCAACGGTTTATCCACTGAAACAGGACAAAGATGGTAATCCACCGGGCATTGTTAGAGATGAAGAAGTGGATCCATTGCCTCCTTTATTCAAGAAAATGATTAAGAGGATGGTTAGATGGCATGTTTTGCCTACGTCTTGTGTACCCGATAGTTGCATTGTGAATATTTATGATGAGGGTGATTGCATTCCTCCTCATATTGATCATCACGACTTTGTTCGACCTTTCTGCACAGTATCTTTCTTGGCAGAATGTAAGATACTCTTTGGCACAAGCTTAAAGATTGTTAATCCTGGAGAATTCTCTGGTCCTTTCTCCTTACCTCTTCCTCTCGGGTACGCTCCCCACAAATTCTTTTTCATTTTCTTAAATTTGTATACAGTAAACAATTCGATCTCTGCACTGCCTACATTTTCCCCTTATTTATCTGATGCAGGTCAGTGCTCATTCTCAATGGTAATGGAGCTGATGTTGCTAAACATTGTGTGCCTAGTGTTCCAGCTAAAAGGTTCAAGACAGTACTTCAACTCATAACGTGTCCCAACTGCGTAAATTTCAAATAAAGTGAAAAATATTTGGAATCTATGGCCAAACGCCATACGTTTTTTGTCTAAAAGTAGTCCAAATGGCTCATTTTATGCATTTTTCTTGTTAATATCACTAACATCAACATTGCCTTTGTTTCGATTTTTCTACAGAATTTCCATCACTTTCCGTAAGATGGATGTCAAAAAACTGCCATATCGGTATACTCCTGATCCAGAGCTTTCAGGAATCGAGCGTCTTGTTCCTCCTCTGTCATCAGACAGCTCAAGAAATAGGCACCACTTGAAACAAGGTAAAAATGACAAGCCTGAAAAGGAGATGTTTTCCAGTGAAGATGAATTTCCTCCTCTGGGCAAATCCACTTCTTCCAACCGTACAAGTCGCAGATAATGGCGTTACAATTGTTGTATGGTTAAAATAAGTTGCGCCTGGCGCTGCACCTGTACCATAGGTTCGGGTATTTTGACCAAAATCAATAGAAAAATTCGAGACAAGATACAAATACAAGAGCTAGAGTGAAAATTAGGCAAACTTTTTTTTATTGTTAACAGATATTTGTTTTAAAGATGTGAGTCCTTATTTACAAATCTCAGTATCACTGTTTTGCAGCCTTTGAAGATATTTATAGTTGGGTGAAACCTTTGTTAACTGTGGGGTATTAATAATTTTATTTTAACGATAAGGATAAAGTCAACTAATAAATAAAAATTGAGGGATAATTTTGATTCTTTTTTCTTTTAAAAATTGAGATGTTCGATCAATCTTTTACAAGAACGGAGAGTCAGAGAAGCTGTTTTTCAGAAGGTAAAAAATATTGCTTTTCTTCAAAGTACTTTTGAAAAATATTCTTGAAAAAAATTACATTTAGAATATTTTTTAAAAAAATATTTAAGAAAACATTAAATCTTTGCTTTTATGTTGTTATTGGACCATGAAAGTGGAGTACTTTACAATTTGGAAGTGGGAACACACATTGATAAGTACTTTCTTCTCTCTACTCATAAACAAGAAATCGCTTATCATAGTGCATTTAACTAATTGTTTTTGGGAATCATGTTAATGATAAATCAATTGAATTTGCAAAATAACCTCATATTTCTTCCGTGCATCTATACTATTTTAGAATGTCCATTAATATTTATCCAATTTATAAAATCAAGAGATAATTTTACACTTAATTATATTCATTTTCCTATTGCATTTTTTAAGACATTATAATAATTATATTCAAAGGGTGATTTGGTAAAATGACCCCAATTATTTACTACTTCTTAATTTCTGTGTCAAGTCAATAGGAAACAAGTAAAGTTGGACAGAGGAGTATCTTTTCTCCCTTTTTGTGCCAAAAAAATAGAGTTTACACTATGATTGTCGCATCATCTCTCCTAAGTTACCATTTAGAATCTAATTCTAAAGGTTGATTGTTAACTAATACTATGTAATTGGCAATATGGGAATCGCAATTTACAAAAAGTCGATCAATGATGCGTGTA
>DF357304.1:162961-195531 GCA_000787875.1 Solanum virginianum | reverse complement strand
GATCAATGATGCGTGTAGTCATTGATATATTCCATTACTAAAAAATAAAATAAATCGCTGCTTTAAATTTTTTAAAATATCAACTTTAAAATTAATCCTATAAGATTATATCTGACTTTAAATTTATATTAACTTTAATTATCAAATAACTTTCAAAACAGACCCTTAAATCTAAAGTCAGAAAACAAAAGAGATTGTGCATCTCATGCATTGTCCCTAGAAGGAGCCAAAACATTTAAGTGAGTCGTTTTCGTCTTAATTAAAGTGATATTAGCAATCCATATACGGTCCACTAAGACACAATTTTACCAAAAAACACACACACGAAGAAGTCATGTACTGCATGATAAAATGTCAATTAATATAAGGTATTATTATAAAAAACAACGAAACATTTCTAATTCAGCTAGCTGTATCGATCCTTTTTGTTTAGATTTAATATATATATTCATGACGAATGGAAGCAAACACCATACACCACCTAAATATTTGTTGAAAGAGAGGTACCTAACAAGCTTATAATAGTATTATTTTATAAACCAAATTAAAAGAGAGAGGAATGAAAAAACAAGAAGAAGAGAGAATTGTTACCTAGTCATGTTGTTTTGTTAAATAAACTAAACTTTTAAAGTGTAAAGAATTGTCACTATTCACTACATATATCTCAGTTGGTATTGACACACTTAGCTTCCAATAACCAGAAAAGAGGGAGAAGAAAAGGTGAAATAAATGCTGTGGATGAGATTGCTTTTTTCTTAATTAAACGTTTTGAGTTTTAAAAAGTATTCCTTGACAAGAGTGCTTCCCTCAGAAAGGGCCCTACACGTGCAAATCCAGAATAGTTGGGGATGCTGAGAATCGGGTGAAAAATAAAAAAAAGATGAGATGTGTTGGAGTGTGGATTATCCCGAGGACACAATTAATTTGAAATGATATTTTCTGAGACTTATTTTTCATATTTTTGTAAAAAAAAAAAAGAAAGAATAAAGCCTTTATACACCATCCAAAGATACCCAAAAAGGAAAAGAAGAAGCACCATAATATGAATTTCAAAGAACCAATATTCCAAGGCAAATCATATCTTTTTACTGAAAGATAATATTCGTTACTATGTATTATTTTACTATCTTATCATAGTTTGTGCATGAATAAATTAATCCTTTTTCCGCCCCCACCCAAAACAGAAAAAAGAAAGAGTAGATTGGGAATTCAAGAATAAAAAATGTTTAATTTTTTTATGTAAATTTAAACATCAATTTCTTCATATTTAAAATAAAATTTAATGCATAGAAATCTATATATTACGTTATTTTAGAGTATAAAATTCATTAAACTAATTTAAAAAGTAACGAAAAAAGTTCATTAGTAGAACCGTCAATATTGGCTAGGCCGGCTTGACCTAACCTGTGATTTAGTAGGCTGGTCTACGACTTTTGGAGCCCATTTATTTTTAGCCCGGCCTGAATAAGCATGCTGATTTGTGGGGCTTTTGTAATATGGGTTGGACCGGCCCGTGAGCCAAATTAAAAAATAATTTAAAATAAAAATAAAATAGAGTATTAAAAATAATAAGAGTCCAAACTCAAAGTTCATTTAAAATGTTTAAATATTAAATTTAGATACAAATTATATTTTTATAATATGTATTCCCTTTATCCATTTTTACTTGTCCTTTATTGATTTAACACAGGGATTAAGAAACAATAAATAATATGAGCAATTTTACTAACTCACCTTTTGAATATATCAACTAGAACATCTTAATGTAACAAGAAAATAACTAGTGGACAAGTAAAGATGGACGGAGAGAGTAATAATAATATTGTCTATTTCTTTTAATATGTTTAAATTATAATTTAATTAAAAAATTTATTAAAAAATATAAGAATAAAAATATGAGGCCCGGCAAGGCCCACGACCTACGTACAAATGGATTGAACTAGCTATTTTTTAGCCCATAAAAAAAAGGATCAATTCGACTCGATCTGTCAAATTCCAAAGTCTATAAAAACTAACCCGAATAGAATCGGCCGACCCATATTAACAACTTTATTCGTTAGCAGTATCATTTTGACAAAAAAAGGTATTCGAAAAAGAATGGTGTAATTAAAATTCGTGTGAACCTTAACATAGAGCAACCAGAGATTCCATAATACCAAATTCCAAATCATGTGAGCTGTCGCTCAGGAAGGAGGAGGAATCATAACCAATATTTGGTGAAATTCAACGAATTAGAATTTAGGAAAAAAAAAAGTTTGCACAAAATTTACTTATACCTCATAGAGATTAAAAAAAAATAAATCGGAGAATCATTGACTTGAGTACAACAAATAAAAGTACATATAAAAAGAAAAACGACAGTAAAAACAATAAATAATGTAATAATCAAAATATGATAATCAAAATAATATATGATGACGATAGAAATCAAAAGCAAGCTAATTAAGAAACTACAAGAATAAGATTAATATGACATGCATGCATGCACCACCTAGACTCCATTATCTACTATTTTTTTACTTTAATATATGCGACCTTTGTACCCTTTCATCTAAAGTCATATCATTTATTGATGAAACTGAGTCATGCCCCATATAATTACCTCTTTTCGTTAAATTATTAATTAGTTAAATTATAGTTCCCAAAATATCCACTAACTATTTGGTACTTTACGTGACAAGCAGTTTAACGGTGGCATATAACTCTGCCCCAATTAACACGTCAGTATAAATAATACCTTTCCAACAGGTAACTGAAAAGTAGAAACAGAAATTTCTCTACTTCTTCATCCTCATTTGCAGAAAACGTTTCAAACATTGATACAAAGAGATTAACATTCTTTTATCCTTGTTTTTCAAGAAAGAATCAAGCTCAAGTGTCAATAGTGCAATTTAATTTGGAGGTGAGTTCATCTATATATGATTACAAGTTATTTTTGTCGTAATAGCGAGCTGAAATGTGCCGATTCAAAATGAGCTAAATAATAAGTCATATACAATTGGATTGAATTGGAAAAGTCAAAATTAAATAGGCTAAGTTAGTAATACTAAATGAACGCTAGCTTATTAACCCACCCAAAGCGGATCATATTGTCATGGAATACTTTGGTTAAGTCAAATTTGACAACAAGTGGGTCAATACTCAATCAAATTCACATTTGATTGGATCAAAATAGGTTGAGTAATGAGTTATAGAGCGAGTCAAGACCCAACTCAACTTTTACTAAATTTTTTACTTATTTTATTTGTTTCTTTTTTAATACTTTAGTACTTAATTAAATTGTATTTTTCTTTATTCTGACTATATAAAATATATCAAATTAAAAAAAAAATATTTTAAAAATATTTTGACAAGATTTCTCTCGAGTTAATTTGGGTTGCATATCAAACCAATTTTAGATAGGTTGAGTTGAGACGAGTTGAGCTAATAAATAGGTGGGTTATTAACCTGCCTAAACTTCAAAGGGTTGGACGGATTGGATTTAATTTTGCCACCCGTAGAATACTTATTTTGCATATCCTAGATAAATAGATACTCCATCTGTTCACTTTTATTTGTCACTATTTCATTTATCGAGATTAAACTATATGAACTTTGATTAACACGATATATTTTTTCGTCATACTAATATGATATGAGAAAGATTGCAACTTATAGTATTTTTCTCATAGTTTTCAACTATCTAAATTTTAGATTTCAAATATTAAATTTAGCTTTGAGATTTAGTCAAGTTGGCCTTGAAAACCAAAACAGTAACAATTAAAAGTAAACAGAAAGAGTATTAAAATTGCAGAAAAATTTACAGTATCCTTTAAAATTACTAAATTAAATAATTAGACCGTAAAAAAAAAAACCCTCAAAATATCTACATATATACACCTTCTACCAAAAAGGAAAAACAACGATAGTTTTTGTCTTCATTTCATTTTTGAAAATGTACTTGGATTCATGTTAATGTCTTCGAGTAAAAACATAGGACATTGCATGTTCACATGCATTGTATCCTAAAATATTTAAAAGTAATATCTTAATATTATCTGTGTATTGTGCGCGTACATATATTATTATTTAAAATACTATTAATTTGGAAAAAAATTAACGCAAATTCAGCTAGCTGTACCCCTTTAGGTTTGATTAAAGATGTGCTAACCAATAAAATACTTTTGACATATCCACCTAAAATATCTTTATTAGTCTATCTTATATTAATGAAGTTTAAATAAACATCACCTAAAATTGATATTTGTTGAAAAAGAGAGGCACCTAACAAACTTATATTCTTTTTTTAACCTAACTAAAATAAAAGAGAGCTAAATAAAATTAAAATAAATAGTATTACCTAGTCATGTTGCTATTAAACTACCCTTTTAATGTGTAAAGAATTATCACTATACCTTGGTTGATATTTACGCACTTCCATTAACCAAAAAGAGAGAAAAAAGCCAAATATAAATGAACACAAGAGCATCTTTTATATATATATATATAATAAAAAAATCATTCCAAATGTTTTTTACTTGACAAAGTCAAAATTAAGCACAATTTTTTTAAAAAAATATTAAAACTTGTCTAACACATGCAACAAACCTGACCAAAAAAATAAAAAATAAAAAATAAAAAATAAAAAGAAGAAGCACTATAGTACGAATTGAATTTCAAAGAGACAATATTCCAAATGAAGATCATATCTTTTCTAGTGAAAGATAATATTCGTCAAACTGAATTATTTTAGTATATTATCATAGTTTGTGCATGAATAAATTAATTCCTTTTTTCTCTTCCCCCCATCCTCCTAATTTTTTTTTTTCAAAAAAGAAAAGAACAAGAAGACTCGATAAACTCATTAAAGAGAAGAATAATTTTGAAAAAAATAATTAATACATCTTTGGAACATAAAAAATGTTAGAAATTCATTTATTCCGCACGGAGTATTGGATCTAAATAAGATGTGAATTAAAAAATGTGCGGGAATCAAGTAAAGAAAAAATGAAGAGACATTTCTCCAATTCTTTGGTAGAATAGAAAGAAAATTTTGTCTTTGGGAACACTTTTTTTAGCACTTAAAGGGTCAAGGGACTCCTCGCGCTGTCGTCTCTTCGATTTGAGCTCCTTTCGAATAAACATTTTCTTTTCCAAAAGATGTCATACCTGTTCTGAACAGGGAAGATCATACCCATTACTCTCTTTAAATAAAGAGACTTTCTCTCAATTTTCAACATCAATTTTCTTTCTTATTTGACCTATATTCTCTTGAAAACAAAGTCTTATGTGTGATTTTATTGTTGTTCTTTGAGTGCGTCGAAAATATTGAAGTTTGAAGAATTGTCACTTCTTTAATGTTTATTTGGTTGATCTTGGGAGAGGAAGTAATACATAACCTTAAGTAGAGTGAGATAATTAAATTTTTCAAGAACATACAATAAATTCTGCGAATTTAGATATGTTTTTCCTTATTTCATATTTTACTATTTCTGCACCACTGCTTAGAGTTAAAATTTTAAAAACTTGGAACTAACTAAAAATAACAGAAAAAACCATTAAACATTTTAATAATACTAGCATAATATTTTGCTTTGATGCTAAGTTATAAAAAAGGTACAGGAGAAAATCAGGTAATGAATAAATTTCCATGTGAATTCGTGTGATCCTCAACATAGAGCAAACAAAGATTCCGTATTCCAAGTCATCTGCGCTGTTTGTGTTCAGATAAAGGAATCAAATCCTTTTTTTAAATAATAGTAATTAAATTAAAATCTGTCTTCTCTGTTCAAATTTTCAGTATTTTAAATTCTCAAATCCCCACAGTTTTACACTACATTTATCATATTAGTTGTCAACTTTATAAAAAATAATCATCTTAAAATACTCCAATTTATAAAAAAACAACAAAATTAATTAATTTTCTTATTTTATTTTTAACATAAATTTATATCTATACTATATTAAAAATGTGAAGGTCTGAAGGTCCTTAAAAATGTTGTTTGAACTTTTTATCCTTCGTTAAAAGACTACTCTTTAGACAAAATCGTCTTTTCACTATTTTTCTTTGAATTCTTATTTAATTATATTTATAATATTGACTTTTAAATATATGAAAGTAAAAGATAAAATAAGGAATTCTAGGCCGTGGAAAGACTCCTAAATCTTCTTCATGTAATAAACTTCTACTTCCTCATTTGAATCAAGAAAATACTTTAAAGCCGCCAAGGGAAAATTCTAATTTATCATGATATATAAGACTTTTATAGAAAATAATTTATTAAAATTATTTTTTTATGTAATATTTATTATCAAATGAGGTACACTCTTTGATCATGCAGTGTAACAAAAGTAGTTTATTTTGAAAGTAAATAGTATTGATTGCATTTATATGAAAAATATACGTGATAACTAATACCTGTTCCATTTCAGATTATTTGACTCAATTTGATCTGACTTGCCTTTATTAATTGCTAAATTAATTTTATTAATAATTTTTTTAAAAAAATATAAATACTTCATGTAATTTATACTATGTCAAAATCATTGATAAAATTTCACTTTTTTCTTATTTAAATCAAGAAAATATCCTACAGTCATTAAGAAAAATTTTAATTTACCATGAATTTTAATTAGCGATAGAATCTCGATATATAGGACGTTTATAAATAAATAATTTATTAAGATTAGTAAATTATTTATCTTTTTATAAGTTTATAATTAAATTTAATTTTTCTTCATAAAAAATAAATAGATAATTTGTTTAAAAAAAGATCTTTTTTTTATGGTAAAACTTTAATTTTAACTTTCACGTATATATTTAAAATAACAATATTCAAAAATACATAACTTTAATTTAAGATCATAAAATTAAAAAATCTTTTATATTTTTTAAATTTTGTATATTATTGAAAGGGAGGGAGTAAATACTTTACCTGGTAACCAGTTTAACGTTCAAATCAGGTACGACTGAGTCCATGCTACTTCTCATATACCATTACGATTGAGATACGTGGAGTCACCGCTTGCACGGACGACACGCAACCCATTTCACACCTCAGTATAAATATCTTATTGGGTTATCTCTTTTTCAGGCTACTGTCCTCAACTGAAAATCCAAAAACAGAAATCTCTTCAGGTAAAATTTGCAGAAAACGCTTAAACCTTTTCGTTATCTTGTAGGTAACGTCAGACCAGTGAGAAAAAAACTTGGTGAACTTTTTGCCGTTGTTTTCAAGGAAGAAGCTGAACTGTCAATTCGAAATCGCTATCGATTTGTACTTTTTTGGTTGAAATTCTGGTAGCTGAGGAATTCTCAGCATACGGCGATCGTTCGGTGTTGCCAGTCAGTTTTGAGGTGAGTTCATCGGTATTTGATGCTTAATTCGTGCATTTCAACTATTATCAACAGTGTTTGATTTAAATAATGAGGTATTTTGCGATCTCGGATGATGTGATATTGATTTGCGTAGCTTGTGTAGTTCTCTTCATTTGAGTCTATTGATGAGTTCGTTGGATTAATTGAATGTTTGTGTGTATCTGAGACACTCACTTTGCGGCTGCTCGTTGAATTTGATGTCAACTGTTGAGATAGTTGTAACTTGGCAGGGGAATTTAGATTGATTAAATTCCTATATGGAGAAGATTAGGAGCAAAAATATGTGTGTAATGCAGTAAAATCTGTTTGGTTCTAATTTCTACAGAATGAGTTGTGTACTAGTTGATTGACTAGTCTAGTCTATTGTTAGGTAATTCTGAAGTATTGCCTGGTGTTGAAGGCAATTTAATCCTGGTATGTAAATCTGCATTTTCGAAATATTACTTTCCATGTCGATGTTATTTTGTAGATTATCGGCTAAATGATATTTGTGGTTCTTAAGTGTCTGGACACAAGGATCAACAATATGGTTTCCATGGAATGCTTATTATATAGGGAGATAAGTGGACCAATATTTTAGAACAATGAAGTTAATTATGTGATCCCATAACCTATGAGCTTCTAGCTTTTACTTAACAACTTAATAAAGGGTACTTTATGTGTCAAGATTAACAGCTCCTATTTCTGGAATCTGGGTATGCATTAAATGTTTCAAGGATTATTCTTGGATAAAATGGCATAACCTTCTATAACAATGTGATCTAAGCATGGGAAACTCTCTATACTTAAATGTCTTATACATGATTTTTTGAAGTTTTTAAACTTGGTAATTTTCACCATGACGTGAAATTGATGTAAGTTGGCATATGGTGTAATAAAATTAGGGTTTTTCATATATTAACTTCTTTATCTTTAACAAGAAGAACTACTCTCCAGTTTCAGTGTTTGGTTTTGCTTCTCTATCCTTCTTGCTATCTGAGCTTTATATCTTGCTGAACAAAACTGTTTCTTTGTTATTGCTCTGGGTGAGAAGCTGGTAAGATCTTTTTTTATTTATTATTATTTTTTTTTAAAGGAAGCTGGTAAGAACTTCAGTTCCCGTTCGTTGTTTTACCATTTCAAGTTGTTTAATAGGGGTAATGATGATCAATTGAAGTTCTCAATAGAGATTTCTAGAACTTTATTATAACACCAAGGTGTACTTTGAGATATTTTTACTGCAACCTTGACTTAAGAGTGATCTAATGATCGTCCAAGTTTCAAATGCACCCCCACTAGGTAGAGTAGGCGTGATGTCTCCATCAGCTTCTAAGTTTAGGAGAATGCAATTTATTTCTTCTTCTCACTGCTGCTTGCTTTGAAGACTTGTCTTGCTCGAGCATTTTCTTTTCTAGTTGGTATCCGATAATACTTTTCTGTTTCAACCATACTATTGATTGTGTATGTTACATCTTTATCTATCACACCATTGCCGTAGAATATTGAGCCTAGAATTATAATTTTCTCGCTTTACAAAAATCTCATCTAGTCTGACCTAACTTTTCTTCTTATGCCAACTAAACTCCCAGTGCATATATTATGTCGTAATTTACCCACCATAAAACTTTTACTCGTTAGAGTGCTTCTCAGAAAAGAAAAGAAAAAGAACTAACTAACGAGGAAAAAAAAAACAAAACTGAATAATAACTGCTATCAACTAAATCCGTAAAATGGTAAGGGGTACAGGTGCACTTATGTTACTTGAAATCGATCTTATGCGATTGTTCTTGTCATTGCATGACAATGTGCTTAATGAGGTGTAAGAATCATTGAAGTTGCTCACCAGATTATTTCACTTACAGAGAGGCACCTTAGATGGACTTGTTGGCTATCACTAAGGAACTTTGAACAAGTCAGGGTGATTACCACTGGCCATGGAGGATAGTGGAAGGTACTTATGCGTTGGAGCCCTTAATCTGTCCATTTATAATCAAGTATAATTGGCTTTTTTGGCATGAACTTCTATGTGGGTCTCCCATATAGCTTTTTACTGAGTACTAAATTTCTCAAGTCTATATGCAGCATTACTGAAATGGTTTTCTCCAATGGAGATGCTTATGTGGGTAGTTTCAAAGGGATGCTTCCTCATGGAAAAGGTAAATACACTTGGTCAGATGGATCTGTTTATGATGGTTGTTGGGAAGAAGGAAAAATGACTGGAGAAGGACGGCTTGTTTGGCCTTCTGGAGCTTCATATGAGGGTGAGTTCTCTGGAGGTTACCTCCATGGTTTTGGAGTATTTAGTGGATCTGATGGCTCAATATACAGAGGTGTTTGGAGGATGAATACCCAGCATGGAATCGGAAGAAAGCAGTATCAGAATTCTGATATTTATGATGGTTGTTGGAAAGAGGGAGTACGCGAAGGCAGCGGCCGATATGCGTGGAGTAATGGCAACATGTATATTGGGAACTGGAAAGATGGAAAAATGTGCGGGAGAGGTGTTATGAAATGGTTCGATGGAGATCTTTTTGATGGATGTTGGTTGAATGGTTTAAGACATGGATCTGGCTGTTACCGCTTTGCCGATGGAAGTTACTACTTTGGGGTGTGGACTAAAGGGCTAAAAGATGGACATGGAATGTTTTATCCTGCTGGAAGTAAGCATCGCTTTCTGAGGAAGTGCAGTGATAGGTATGATGAGAAGAAGAAAAGGCAGCTCTCACATATTTCATCCTCTAATTCTGAGTCTGTGAAACCTAAAGTGAAGCGTAGCTTTTCGGAGAGAATCTCCTATACTTTACTTAAAAGTTCAGGAAGCATATCGCAGAGAACTGCAGCACAGGGGGAAGACATTGCCCTCGGTGATTCCAGCAGAGACATGATGGCATGTGATTCATCAAGTGTATTATCTCAAAGCTCTCTTGATGACAGAACTGAATTTCTGGAAATGGGGTCCGTAGCTTATGAAAGGGAATACACGCAAGGAGTCCTAATCAAAGAAAGGATTATAAATATTAGTAAACTATCTCGCAAAAGTAAACAACGGTGTAAGTTTCATGCAACAGAAGTAAAGAGGAAGTCGTGTGTGGACTTTCTTGAAGGCCGTAAGAGCTACTATCTGATGCTTAATTTGCAACTTGGTATCAGGTAAGCATATGTCATGGTCCTTGTTTATTGATAATGAGTGGTAAAACCCACTTGGTAACATAGAAGTATTTATTTATTTGGTATTTGAAATTATAGGTATTCTGTTGGTAAGATCACTCCTGTGCCTATCCGTGAAGTGAGGCAATCGGACTTTGGAGATCAGGCAAGAATCAAAATGTACTTTCCCAGGAAGGGCTCCCAATTTACACCTTCACATCATTCCCTTGATTTTTATTGGAAGGATTATTGCCCTATGGTTTTCAGGTACTTGCAAGTTTATTCTATATCTGCTACTTGGTAGTTTCCTTTTATACACTCTCCCACTATGGGACTTTCTGAGTGTGAGCAAACCTGTATAGCTCTTTGTTAGGGAACTGTTGATAGGGAACTGACTACTTCAGTAAGCTGCTGAATAACTTGGTGAACTAAGCTGTAGCATGAAGGTGATTAGTTGCTTAATTACTAGGAGGAGTTAGGGACTTGTTCTACTTGGTTTGATAAAATCATGTAAAGAAGGTTCCTATTAGAATTTGCATTGGTATGCAAGTTTTGCATCATGGGTTTTTAGTTATCATTATTACTTGTAACTGTGTTTTGATTATTGTAAAAGTAAAACCCATCAACAAATTTTGTAGAACCTTAGGGCACTTCCATCTTCAAAGGAGGCTACTTCAATCACTATGAATCTTTACATAGCGTTTTCTGCATATCCTTCTCTATCCCTTGCCATATCCTGCTGCTCCCCACCCTCCTAATTAAAAAAGAAAAAGAAAAAACATAAAAAGAGATTGGAATCTGCTGCTGTTTATTCCTTTTTTTGGATTGTTTCACCATGGCTCTTTAGTTTCCTGTGTCCCCAAGCCACCTCCTAAGAAGTGTAGAAGTATATGGATTTACCATCCTTGAACAGTCATATTTTACTTTTACCATATAAGCTAAAGCTTCGGGCTTCATTTTTCTTATTGCTCTAGATGAGTTACTGTAGATTACGTCAGACTTCTATGACTGTAAAATTTCATGTTCAGATATTTGAGAGAGTTGTTTAAGCTGGATGCTGCAGACTATATGATGTCCATCTGTGGTGATGATGGGCTGAGAGAGCTTTCCTCTCCTGGAAAGAGTGGCAGCCTTTTCTATCTTTCTCGTGATGATAGATTTGTGATCAAGACTTTAAAGAAGTCTGAGCTCAAGGTTTGCACATACTAAATTGTTTTAGCTTTTCTTCTTCACTTGCTGTTCCAACATTTACGTATCTTCTGATCTTCTTACTAACTCAAAATTCAGCATGGTATTGCCCTTACATTTTGAAATTAGATGCAACTCTTAGTGTCAAGCCAAGTTCATGATTCCCATTCAAATTACATGTGGGTCTGTTTTTTCTGTTTCTTCTGTTTCTTCTGTTTCTTCATCTATCTCCATATACCTTTGTCATCCTAATTCCTGAAAAATTCTCTACATTGACTTGGAAGAGAGAGAGAGGAGGTGGCGATGCATATTGTTTTTCTCTCTTTCTCTTATGGATAAGCAACAAAGCTTATTTGTGGATAAAAAATTGTGGATGCTCTGACCCTAAACTCAGTTTCTGCAAGTTAGTTTGACTTAGTTACTGGGATAAGTAACCTTTTAGTGGAACAAAATGAAAGAAGTAACAAAATAGAAGAATTATTGATGATCATCTTGCACATTTCATATTTTATGGTGTGACACGGCTTTTTTTAAGAGAATGGTAACTTCTATATATTCACAGGTATATTGCAACAAAAAGTAGTTCCCCATCAGAAAAGTTGTCACTTTTTACAAAAAGTAATCATGAATATGTGCCATTTGTCTTTCTGGGAACAATTATATACTGTGAGTGAACTGAAAGGTTGTTACAGTGAATTATCTTAACATCATGTAGGCTCTACTCAAGATGCTTCCTGATTACTATAAACATGTAAAGGAACATGAAAACACACTCATAACAAAAGTTTTTGGGGTGCACAGGATATCATTGAAACGTGGAAAAAAGGTTAGTGCTCAGGTGTAAGTCCTACTGTACTTTGCTGCTATGCATTTTCCTCAGGTCGAGTATTTACGTATTTTGTTCTCAGGTACGCTTTGTAGTCATGGGGAATATGTTTTGTACTGAACTGAGAATACATCGCCGGTACGATTTAAAAGGTTCTTCTCATGGGAGATTTACGAAGAAAGATCGGGTCGATGAGACGACTCCCTTGATTTTTATTGGAAGGATTATTGCCCTATGGTTTTCAGGTACTTGCAAGTTTATTCTATATCTGCTACTTGGTAGTTTCCTTTTATACACTCTCCCACTAACATATGAGTTTCATATGGACAAGTTATTACGTGAGGCACTTTTCCAGTAAGTCTTTGTTTGGTATTTCCCTGCAGTTTGGAGTTAAAAGTTCTGATTCATTGTAGTCTCCTCTCCGTGATGGTTGACTACTGAAGTTTTTTAAAGAAGGTTAGATGGAGCAATAATTTAAAACTACTGTAAACCAAAACTAATATGTCAAGGGTGGTGAACGTTTGATTATTTTTCACAAATTCTATATCAGTAGTTAAACTCCAGTTAGTTTGCAAAGCATAGTCCACCTGAGTCCAAGTTAAGGAGGAAGACTGGTAGATTCAGAGTTGGCGTAAAAATAGGTCAAATTATGATGAATCTTTTGTAGTCTTGTTAATAACGATTTAGACCCTTTATGATGAATCTTTGATAGTCTTGTTAATAACAATTTAGGCCAGAATATCTAGCTTTATTTGGGATTGAGGCAGTAATTGGTTAAGTTGCTGTTTGATTGAGTTTTTATAGGTAAACCAAGAGTATGTGTTGTTCTCAAAAGACCAGTTCTATTATTAGTGCTGTAAAAGAAGAATGGGACATTTTTTGGTTCTCAGCAAGTGTCTTTTACATATGTAATTTATCTTTTTTAATCTCTTTTTCCCTCCCTTTTATGGCTATCATGAATGCCGTTGATAATTTATGCAGGACTATGTATTTCTTTTCCTGATTAATTCCTGTTTTGTTGGTTACAGAAAGCTCAGTGCTTACAAGTTGTCCTTGGTTTACATAGTTGTGTTGTTCCCCCAACTCCGTTTTTTGATCAACTAAAGCTCTCTTTTTTTTCTACTTGCAGACAATTATCTTTAGACTGCAGATTTTTGGAATCTCAGAACATTATAGACTATAGCCTTCTATTGGGATTACATTTTAGAGCTCCTGAGAATCTAATGTCTCTTTTAGAACCACCCGATTCTCTGCACAAAGTCGAAACTGATCCTGATCGAGTTGAAGGTAAAACCTATCTTACAAAATTTAGTTCTTGGTCTAATCTTCATTACGGTGTTACCTTAGCTGAACAGTACTGCTGATTTTCTAGTGTATTTCTCTCTCTTTCTTGATGGTTAATAGCTATAATAAGGAAGTAAGGTTAATACATTATAAGATCATCACAAGACTGTCATTTCTGTGATCCCCAAAATGGCTGTCTCTCTATGTTTCCTTTCACCAATATCCTTTCTTGAGGACGGCTTCCACCATCTAACTCAACGAGCATGCATCAAGCTGCTGCAACTAGACTTCTGTTATGTTGTAAATGGACCTCTCACTTAAAATAGTTGTACTTCCAGCATTATTTAGGAAGTTTCACTTGTATGCTAAATTAGCAAAATGTCATCTGTCATGCTACTTAAACATCTGAAGGTCCTTATTATAGATGGGCGATAACAACACAACAACATACTCAGTGTAATCCCATAAGTGGGGCCTAGGGAGGCTAGAGTGTATTCATACTTTACCCCTACCTTGTGAGGTAGTTATTATAGATGGTCGTACTCCCTATTTTTTGCCTTGAGGATCGACTTCATTAATTTTTTGTCTAGCATCAAAAATAATTCTTGTTTTCCTATGTAAACAATACCAAGCGCTGAGAGATGGTGGTCAAAGAAGAAGTGCTTTTGATAGAAAGCTAGCATGTTTTCCTTAGTTGGTGATTTTGATGTATTAGAGATGTGCCGTTTGAAAATTAAAAAACCTCCTCTTATCGCTTTAATAGGCAGTTGTGCATTGTCATAAAAAGTGAGTCTACTTGTACCATTTGAGGAAACCAGAGCCCAAACCACAACTAGTTGTGTGAAAAAACAGAGTCGGTTGGTTTTTCATTTGACTCGAGAGGTGCAGGTTCCATAGGGAATGACACAAGTAGTCCTTTCCCTCACTTGATGTGGTAGTACAGATTGTCTATAGGAGAAATTGTCTGGATTGACCATGATCCTGAACTTTTTCTGCCTTTTGATCTGCTGGCAGCATGAAACTGTCATGACACCTTAGCTTCTCAATTTGAAGCGTACATGGTTGTGAACTGTACTTTTAGTGAGTTGGAATTGCCAAATGAATATGTTGGACTGTTCTTTATTTATTAGAAAAAAGGGTAGCGCCCGGTTCACAAATCATACCGCATTCAAGCAGGGTCCTAGGAAGGGCTGCACCTCAACGGAAAAATGAATTAGCAAATATATATAATTTATCTACTCTCATTTATCTCATCTGGAAGGTGTGCAAATTAGCTGGAAACGAGCCAAGCAAACATTCCAGAATGTTCCGGATTTCGTCTATGCTAAACTTAAGATTTTTGATATTTCTCTTTCCAACAGGAATCTAGCTTTGCTCTCAAAGTTCAGTTTCTGTTTGCTGAGCACATGGAACTTTTTTCTAGGGACATTGATTGCTTCTCCTTTGATAACTTTTCTCTCCCATCCTGTTTTACATTGTTTATGATTTTCTACCATGATTGTTTCCACGGCAAATCTGAAAGTTCTCACTTAAAAAAAGTATCTACATCATTTTTAATTTGATATAGTAATTGTCACTGGAGAAATAGATTTGTTTATTTGATTAGTAAGAGACCCTATGGATGGTCTAGGTCCTGAATTCCTGCTGCTCTAATATCATGCAATAGGAGGAACTGTTACCACAGGATGCTATGGCATATCCGGGATGCATTGTAAGGTGCTCATGTCTTGACTTGAGGTTTCTTGGCATGATTCGGTTGTTGTGTTGTGGCTGTCCAGCCTTGCACAGGATAGTAGAAGATTTCTTGTCTGGCACTATTATTTTCGACCTGAAATAGTTATTTTTGGAACTTCATCCTCTTCTGTAATGATTTTTCTTGGCCTCCCACTAGGTCTATGTTATGCAGCACCTTTCTTGAGCCTATTTCTCTTTTCTATTTGATCCTATTGTTCTTTTGGGACTACCCAATGAAAGGTATAAGCCTGTTTGAATTATCACTCCTCTATTTTCTGGGTCAGTTCCCATTTATCCTCTTTTTTGTGCATGTAGTTTCTCATTTCTGTACTCAATTATCTTGATAGGCTTGGGGATCGTGAACATGGTGATTAAAAAATTTCTTCTGAAATCTTCGTTCTTATACTCATTGACATCTTTTTTCTAGTTACACTGATGCTTATTGACTTCTTACTTCAATGCATTAAGGTGGGATCTCACAGGGGGAGCTCTCAATTCCACCAAGAGGCTTGATTTTAGTAACGCATGAACCTAGTTCTGTCAACGTTACACCAGGTCCTCATATAAGAGGAAGTACACTGAGAGCCATGTCCGTTGGTGACCAGGAAGTTGATCTTCTTTTGCCTGGTACTGGAAGGTAATCTCATCTGCTGCTTATCCTTTCGTTAGGTTTGACATGGATGCTTTGCCATCATCAGAGAGATGCTTACAAACATTTATTTCGATAAGCTTGCATTAATCTCTAGGCTTCTCAAAATTCAAAATTAGTGGACTGTCACAGCCCATCTTACTAAAACATGATTTACAAGCGGATTTCTGAGAGGTGCTGGAATAGATAAACAAATGAGAGGAACCCAGACAGATCCCTTGTGAGAGAAGGTAGAGATAAGCTTTGAAATTCGTGAGAATCTGTAGATGTTACTTGTCAAGAAATGGGAAAAATCAGAAATACGAGGAAGGAATAAAATCTACCATGAAAGTTTTTATCCGCAGGTGGTAGAAACAAAAAGACAAAGAAACGTATTGAAAGAGGTGGATAGATGATTGGAAGTAATACAGGACAACAGCAGGATATAGAATAATAAATAATACGACAAGCAAGAGCATGGCAAAATGTTGAAAGAAGGGAAAGCGAACATATTATGATCTCCGGGAGTCGAAATTAAAAAATCATGCAATAATATCCGCCATGTTTGCTAGCTTATACTGTACAGAATTCCGACTTCAAGGAAACCGTAGAAATGTTGGTATCACACCATACTGCATTTATGATGTTAAGATTTATCCTAATGATATGATCGATTAAAGGGATTATTGTGTGCTTAAAGAATGTGGCAAAACACTCCAGATTACATACCGAATGAAAGACAGGGAAGACATGCATTTTCCTCTGCACGCATCTGTCAAATATTTTAATCTTTCTATGCAATGATCTTTGAGTGTCAAACGTCTTACCAAAAATCCTTCACATTTAGTGAAAAAAAACTACCAAGCATGAAATGTCTCATACGAAGTCATTATCATGCTATCCAGCAGAATTCACCAAATGTCTAAGCAGCTTCCAGTTTTTTTCAGGTTAAGGGTACAATTAGGTGTAAACATGCCAGCCCAAGCAAATCAGAAAGTCAAGCAAGAGGAATCAGCTTCAGTCCAAGTTGAACTCTTTGAGGTATATGATGTTGTTCTATATCTCGGAATAATTGACATACTGCAAGAGTACAACATGAAAAAGAAACTGGAGCACACCTACAAATCATTGCATTTTGATCCCATGTCGATCTCTGCAGTTGAACCCAAGATTTATTCAAAACGTTTCCTCAGTTTCTTGGAGAAAGTGTTCCCCGCTGAACCATGAAGAGTCCTATAATTGTCTTGCAAATATTTGTTTGTTGTCCAGCTGAGAGGCTCTCCAGTTTTCTTGATTAGAGCTCGATGGAAAAAGAAAAAAAAAAAAGCCTTTTCATGATTCATTGAAGAGCAATTTCATCACGACTCGAGTGTTTCATTCTTAATGTACGTATAATTTATTTGTACAGTCGACTTAATACAGCAGTTTTGTAGCCGAAATGATCTCCAGTTTTAGTTTATCTTGAAGATTTTTGCTTTAAGCTTCTTGTTTCAAATCTTCCTGTTTCATCATATGGATGATGGATTCTTATTCTCTAGTATTCACTCAATTCTAGTTCACATGGCAATATTTCTTTTTTTTTTTGTCCTCTGAAAATTGATACTCTTCAATATTAAATTTGGAAGTTCTTTATTCCAACATTTTAATGTAGTGTTTAGTGATATGCTCTTATAGAAATGACTTGCTAAATTTCATATTTAGTCAGACATCATCATATAAAGATAAAATGAGGCTTGATAAATTATAGTCGGTAAAATGAAGAAGATAATAGAAGGTACTAGACTTATTTTTTTGACTGGGAAAGGAGATTATATGGTGGGGGATCAAACTCTCAATCACTAACAAGGTAGGTGAAAGTTCGAATATTCAATAAAATAAGCTATTCAGATTCCTTCGTACACTCGATATATAGATATGGAAAAAGAACATATCTTAACATCCAGTAACTAGTAAGGACAAGATAAATAACCTAGGCCCAAATGATAACAGGCATCAGACACCAGTTTTACTATAGTCTTCATATGATTGGACATGGAACAAATAAGATTTGTTGACAACAGTAAGAATCATATGCTTTGCCTAAGAACCCTAGTTAGTATATATGGCCATGTAAATTATTTATTTATGTGAATGATAAAAGCATGATGTTACGTTGTTTTTTGCAAAAACCTATGTGAAGTAAAGCGGAATCTTTTTTATGTTTTCAAAAACTCAAAAAAAGAGACGGACCTCTCCTTAAAATATACATCATCATCTTCAATGCTCTAATTCAATGCTTCCAAATCCAACAACCATATTTAGCATTTAAATTCAGACTGTTACTCATATTTTTTATCACTTACACAAACACCTCCCACCCCCTACCAATTACTAATTTTCCCCCTTTTTTCCAAAAAAAAAAAACACACTCCCTCCATTCACTTATAACATATCAAGAAAAAACAATTATTTTCTTTCTATTTTACTTTAGTAGATACGAAATTCAAACTGAACAAGTAAAAATGAACAGAGAGAATAATTATTTCATTGATCTTCATCCTCGTAACATGACAAAAGGCTTAGAATATTAAATGGTCATAAGTAGAGCATTAAAGGTGATGGATCACTTCAGCATTTGGATTTTTGTATTTATTACTAATGCAACGCTCAGTCAATTCACAAACGCTCCTTTTCCCAACAATATCCAACACATACATTTCATGTTGACGTATATCTACATGATTTCATGTTACATGTTACCTCCCTCGTCTCAAATTAATTAAATTTTTGAAGTTTTGTTGAATATTTAAAATATTTGAATTGTTCAAAATTCAAGATGGATGTTTAAAACTTTTTTCATATTTGTCTTTTCATTTACTCCTTCTGTCCATTTTTATTTGACCCTTATACTATTTTGGGATGTCCAACGATACTTATCCACTTTATGAAATCAAGAGATAATTTTACACTTAGTTTCTAATTTACCCCTTATCATTAATTATAGTTATTTCTCCATTACATTTTTCAATACATAGTATTTATTATATTCGAAGGGTACTTTGGTAAAATTACTCCATCATTTACTACTTCTTAATTCATGTGCCAAGTCAACAAGAGCCAAGTAAAGTTGGACAGAGGGAGTATTGAACTTTAATATTTTTTGGTAGATAAATTACACTACATATTTATGACTTCACAGAGGGCAATAGTAAAAAATGTTTGTCTTTGAATATTTTTTTTAAATATATTTGCATTATCTCATAAATTCAATTAAATTAAAAAAACAAAGTAAATTACTGTGAAAATTTTTTTATACTATCAATATATATAACTTGAATCTTTTAACATATTATAAGGAGTAGCATGTTAGTTATCACATTACCAAATTTAGTAAGTGTACATGTATTAATGTATAGCTTGGGCTGGATTATTAAACAGAAGGATTATAATATTTCATGAGCATTTTTATTAAAGAAGCGGTAGTTATTTAATATAAGGATGTAATTGGAAACAATCAAGTACTCTTTCTTGTCTTCAATTTCTAAAACTGCAATTATTTTAGGATATTATATTATTATTTTGTTAAAGTAACACTTATTCCAAACGAAGATTATACTCTTTCTGTTCAATAGATAACTATACTAAAATAGATATTTAGTACTCTTTCATCCCAAATTAGTTAAATATTTTAGGTTTTTTTAGTAGTCAAAATAGTTGAATTGTTAAAAGTTCAAGATGCATATTTAAATTTTTTTTTCATATTTGCCTTTTTATTTATTGAAGTTTCATATTATTCAGAAAATAAATTATACTACATATTTATCACTTCACAAAGGATAACAATGGAAAATATGGTTTAAATTTTGTCTTTGAATATTTTTCTTAATATGTGTGTATTGCCTCACAAATTTAATTAAAATGGGACGGAGGGAGTAATACTTATCCACTTTATGAAATCAAGAGACAATTTTACATTTAATTCTTAATTTACCCTCATCATTAGTTATAATTATTTCTCTATTACATTTTTCAAGATATTGATCCGGATAAAGCCCTTTTAAACAGCTAGCACGTAGAATTTAAACTCACTCTCATATATCGCCAATCTAATCTAATATGTGGAAGTTGGTAAAAGTTGGTAAAACTGTTGCCATGTGATCAGGAGGTCACAGGTTTTAGCCTTGAAAACAGTTTCTGTCAGAAATGCAAGGTAAGATTACGTATAATAGACCTTTGTGGTCGAGTTTATCCTAAAATCTGTGCATAACGAAAATTTTAGTGTATCAAATTTCGCTTTTTTTTTTTTAATCTAATATGTAGAAGATCTTAACCTTATAGGTCACTTGCTTTGCTTAAAGAAAAAATTCCCTCCGGTAGTGTATTAAACTTAAATTTATTAATTACCAAAAAAATAAATTTATTACTAATACTAATGAATTTTTATTATAAGAAATTACTTATTGTTGCGTCATAAGTGACCTGGTTGAATAAAATTCTTTTTACGCTAACATTAAATAAATGTTGCCATTTTTATTGGACTTGAATATATATACTCACCCTCCATCTCAATTCATTTGTTTAGTTTGACTTGACACAATTTAAAAAATTATAGCAGACTTTGGAATTTTAAAATCTTAAATTAATACTAAGTGATGTGGAGGATGTATTGAAGTATACCTTAATCTTATACTCTTAAACATGTCACGTGTAACTTAGAACTAAAAAGTTGCTAAAACTGAAAGAAAAAAACATTCTTTTTGAAATAGATTACAAGAAAAGTAAGACAAACAAGTTAAATGGTGTCTTGATCTTTGTGACTCAGTTATAATTACACCATGTGATTTTCTGCAATTCACAGTCTCCCCCTATGAATTATAAAATGTAATTATATTCAGTCAATTACACCCAATTACCTGCTGATCAAGTAACCAAACAAGTCAGACAGTACAATTACACCCAATTACATCAAAACCAATTACCAGGGTGGCTTTCCAAACAAGCCCCTTGTGTAATATGTATCAAAGTATACTTTAATCTTATGCTCTCAAACATGTCACGTGTAAACTTAGAACTAAAAAGGAAAAAAAATATTCTTTTTGAAATAGATTACAAGAAAAGTAAGACAAACAAGTTGAATGATATCCATCCGGTTCTTTGTGACAATTGAAATTTCTATCAACTAAGTTTTTTTTGATTGAAATTTATTTATCTTTTAAATATATATTTCAAATTTTTAAGCACTGTGATTTATAATTTTTTTTTCATATAACTTTTAAATATATTAATATTATTTCATAAAACCTAAAATTTATATGTCTAAATTTACGATCAAAATAAAAAAAATTTGAATTTCAAAATTCTAACTACCCCACTTAATTAAATATTGATAGAGAATAGTATTTCAAATCACACTAAGCAAATCAAGGAGCATATATTTTTTTTGTTTTGTTTTGTCCAGCTCTTTCTTGTTGTTTATCAATGAGTTTTTTTTTTTTTAAAAAAAAAAAATGAGTATACATGTCAGAGGAGGAAAAGATATTGATTTAATTAATTTCCAATGACGTTTAAACTTTTTCTGGTGAAAATGGTAGGGGCAACAGAGTATAGGGGTTAGCTAGTAGCTATATTATATAGGGATGTTTTGTTTTTTTGTTCAAACAAACTTTACATAAAAACCTAAACTGTGAAAACACAGAATTTAGCATTTCTCCATATTTTTTTAACTTTAAGTGAAGCCATTCACTTCGCTATTTCATTTATCGAAGTTAAACTATATAAATTTTGATCAGCATTTTAAGAAACTCTCTTCGTCTCAAATTAATTAAATTTTTGAAGTTTTTTTTCAAAGTTCAAAATAGTTGAATTTTTTAAAGTTCAAGATGAATGTTTGAAACTTTTTGCATTAATTGAACTTTTATATTTTCTAGAAAATAAATTACACTATATATTTATGATTTTACAAAGGGCAATAGTGGAAAGTATGATGTAAAATTTGTCTTTGAATGTTTTTCTTAATATGTGTGTATTACCTCACAAATTTAGTTAATATAAGACAGAGAGGAGTATATTTTTTCATCATATTAACGTGAAAAAGATTGTAACTTGTAGCATTTCTCGTATAGTTTTCAATCACTAAATTTTAAATTTGACCTAAACAAATGAAACAAGAAAGTATAACAACAAAAATCTACTCCTTAAAAAAATTTCCATACTAATATATTATCAACTACTCCTTACCAACATGTTAAATCAACTTATCCCTTTCTCATAGGGTTGATTCAGAATATAAGAGTCAAACTAATTAATATTTTGTATAAATTCAGACATAGAAATTTTATTTTATTTTTTTTGCAACTAAAAAAAATACACGAAATAATTAACCATTCAAAATATTTGAAAAAATTATGATCAAAGAAAACATTATTTTAACATCAAAGTAATAACAATATGAAAATGAGGTAATACTAAACTATGCTCACAATTAATTAGGCTTTAATCTCAAACAAGTTAAGGTAAAATTAAGTCAATTAATGAGCCATGTTATACAACATAAATAAAACTAAAAATAAACAACACCACTATTATAGTAGAGCAAGATTTACATTTCTCACAATAATATATAACAAGAGTAAATTACAAAAAAAGGAAATTTGAATATTTACAGTCACCAATTAAGGCTGATTCATAAAGGCCTAATTAATTAATTAATCTCTAAACATTTTTCCACCATAATTTTAATTAACCAGCAAATACACTTGATGTACATATCTCTGTATCTGATCCTCCCTGGAAAATAAACAGCACCATCTCCAAAATTAAGATCAGTGACTTAATTTCATGGTGATAAAAATTAAATCTGGTACAAAAAAAAAAACCATTAACAATTACAAGGACAAGGGTATATAATTTTAATTTCTGGGAAGGAAACCCTAGCTTGGTACCATCTGCAAAAAAAGAAAAAAAAAAAACCTAGTCAACAACCCCATAAACAAGATTAATTTTAGGTAAATAAACATACAAAAACCATATTTTTTTTTTGAAAAATACAAAAAAAAGAATCAAGACAACAAATTAAAAAGGATTACATATCTATATATCTATCTATATAGGTGAAAAATTACAAGTGTTTTTATTTAGTAGAATCTTGTTTGAGAGGAATGAAGCCTGGTCCGACGCCTTCACTCTCTTTGTGTATAATTTATTCATCGTCAAAATTAATCTATCTTGATGACGAATAAATAAACAAACACAAGAAAGTAATTGTGTCGAGCCAGACAACATTCCCCTCAAACTCACCACACATAAACATATATATATATTTGTTCTTCGTCACCTATCATTAAACCCTAACCCTATTTTTGAGCCTTTGAGAGGCTTTGAGAAAGAAAGAGAAAGAGATGATGATTAGGTACTCAAAAACCCTACTCAGAAGATACCCAAGTCATGCTAATTTATAGGGGGAAATACACCCATAGGACACCTCACTTTTTTTTTTTTAAAAAAAGTAAGTATTTAATATATATAGATTTTATTGCTACTCTTGTTGGTTGTTCGTGTTTGTAACGCTCCCAACTAGCTATTAATCAAGGAAAGTAAATAATTATTCCCATCTGTCCATTTTAATTGTAGTGTTTACTCAAGATTAAAAAAAAAAATTATTTTAAAAAATTTAAATATAATTAATTGTTTATTGTTATTTTTACTTTTTATTCAATGCTAGTCTTGTTGTACGCTCTCTTTGTGCGTGATCACAATAAGAAAAAAAATTAATTTAATTATGAACTTACTAAAAAAGTAATTTTGATAAAATATTTATTTATAAAGATCATATATATATAAAGATTCTGTCATTAATTAGAACCAATGGTAAATTAGAGGTCCTTATTTTATCACTTCTTACCATATAGTTTAAAAGTCAATATTATAAATATAATTAAATAGTCATTTAAAAAAAAATGGTGAAAAAGACGATTTTATTTAAAGATGACTCTTTTAATGAATAACAAATGTTCAAACAATATTTCTTATTCAATATAAGAGATAAATTAATATTTTGATATGTAAAAAAAAATATGATAGATAAAATAAATTAGGCAGAGTATTTTCTTCGTCCATCTTTACTTATCCACTATATTAAACGTAGATCTCTAACGATACTTGTCCACTTTATGAAATCAAGAGACGTTCTCATTAATTATAGTCTTTTTTCTATTACATTTTTCAAGGTATTATATTTATTATATTCAATGGGTGATTATGTAAAATTATCCCAATAATATACTGCTTTTTGATCACTTTGTCAAGTCGATCGTAAACAACTATTGTTGAACGAAGGGAGTTTACAGGTAGGTGGGTGGTGGCTCCATTTAATTCCTTTGACACCCTATTTTGTCCCACCACATTTATTTTATCTTTTGTCACATGAACACTGGAAATAATTGAAAGTTTAGTTAGGTAGCAATATAATAAAGTTGGTAAAATTCAAACTTGTAATAGTCAGAGACGGATTAAGAAATTTTAAACACATGAATACATTATTAAAAATAGGCAAAAAAAATAAATAAATGGGAATTAATCTCTATTTTTGAATAAATAACTTGACTTTCAATCAATTAAGTGTGTTATTCTATTTTTTTTTTTAGAGGGGATGTCAACAAATAATCATGGATCAAACCATTGCAATTTCACTTCTCTCATCTTGTCAACCACAGGAGCCATGCACATCTAACTTCTCCCGATGGTCTCATTTCTAATCCTATCACTCTTGGTATGTCCACACATCTATCTCAACATCTTCATCTCTGCGACCTGCATCTTCTAAATATGTGAGTTTTTAATTGGCCATAACTCCACCCCATATAGTAGAGACAATCTAACCACCATTCTGTAAAACTTGTCTTTAAATTTAGGTGGTATCTTTTTATCACACAATACTCCAGAGGCAAATCTCTATTTCGTTCATGTTGTCCCACTACAATGTGTGACATCATCATCGATATCACCACTGCTCTAGATAATGGACCCAAGATACTTAAAATTTTCTCTCTTTAAAATAGGTTGAGTGTCAAGCGTCACTTCAATATCTGCTTCATCTCTCCCAAAATTGAATTTGCACTGCAAATATTCAGTTTGGTCTTGCTCAGCTTGAACCCTTTGGATTCTAAAGTGTATCTCCAAACCTCCAATCTATTATTAACTTTAGCCCGGGTCTCATCAATCCGTACGACAAATAATATTAGATCAATCTAAAAACATATGTTTATAAATACTTAATATAACATAGAGATTATAGGTTCATTTATGTTTTGTTGTAAACATTTATGCATCTCTTTTTTCAAATTTAATCTTCTCTCCTGCTCCATTTAACTGTTCTATGAATATGTGCATAAGTCATGACATTGTCATCTTCTGAAATGTAGGCAGATTCTTAAAGATACTTTATCCATCCAATTAATATGTTGATGTTTGATTACACGTGTTTTTTCTGTAAAAAAAAAAAAGTTTTTTAAATTTGTATTCTAAAATAAATCAAAAATAATTTAGTCATGAAAAAATCATCTTCTTAGGTACAACAACAACAATAATATACCCAGTGGAATCATACAAGTAGGGTTTGAAGAGGATAAAATGTATGCAAACCTTATCACTACCACAAAGATAGAAAGACTGTTTTAAAAAAATTCGCGTCTCAAAAATCATCTTATTAAGAGAGAACAGTAAATTACATGGATAACGTGTACTATTTGCTTGATTATTTCTCTGAAAGTAGAACTCATACATAATAGTGCCTAATATTAAAATGTAGTTTCCATAATTAAGTTCTTAATAAGTCAAAGTAACCTCTAGTGATATTCAAAAACCTCTTATAACAGTGTCAATATTTTTTTAGTTGCTATAGATAGAAAGAGAATAGATAATATAACGTAACATGAAAAATTAATTATATTCTACAAATAGCATGATTGTTATAGCTAGTGAAATGTTATCACAAAAAATGATTATTATAGATAAATCTGCATGTACTTGTCGTGATTCGTTGAATATGGTAAAAAAAAAAACTCTCATTAACCTTATAGAATATATATACAACAAATTAAAGCTAAAACAAAAATTCTTCTTATATTTTTTATCCCTATCGAAGAAGAACTCAGAATCTATTTGAATCATAAATACACTAAAGTAACACAAATAAGTCATGAATCTAGAAGGTAACTATTTATAGTTCATATAATTTTTCAAATAGAGCTGTTAAGTATGAGTAACGTCAGATTTTGCAGTAAAGTATAAAAAAAAACTTACACTTTATAAAGTGTACTAAAAAATTCTTTGATAAATTCAAAACCTATTTGAGCCATAAATACACTAAATTTATACCTGATGAAAATATTATTCATTATAGTTGATTATTTATTGTAACTCAAACTCAGAACTTTTTTTTTCTTTCTTTGTAACTCTAACTCAAACAAAACCTTAGCAAACAAGGGAAACAAATATTCAAATAAATTGTTAATTATTTTGCCACAATTTTGTTGAAACCTTCTTAAATAAAAAAACAAAAGGGACCAAAAACACCATAGAAAAATTGACATATATTTTTGGAGAAATAAAAGGGAAGCTCAAAATACTAGTATGATATTTCCTTTTCAACATGTAAAAGAAGCATAATAAAATTCTTGAATTAGAAAGTCTCATTACGTAAGCTCTTTTCCATCTGCAATTCCACAAAAACAAGCAATCTCTATACTCCAATTATTATTTTTATTAAAAAAATTTATCATTAATTTTAAAAAAAAGAAAAAAAGAAAAGAAAAAGGGATAATTTGTATTTTTAACTCCCGAAAAAAAAATGATTCGGGTTCTGTCAGCGGTACCGGAGGACCCGGAACTCCAAATCCAATTACCCAAACATTTCACTAATTTAACCCCCACTCGCACGTAGATCTCCACGCGCCACGTCCTGACTCGATTTGTTTGACCCGATTCGTTAAATTAAATACAGGTTGTACCCACACCCAACCACCTTCCGCTTAGGATTCAGAGACTAGTAAAAACAGTGGGTCCCACATGGGTGGGGCCCAAGAGGTAGACCAGACAAGACAAGTGGGACCCAAGTTGGGGGGGAAAATAGAGTAATAATGAGTTAATGATAAGAAGTGTCGCTCTCTTTTTGCCAGACTTTTTAAAGACAGCTAGCTCACTACCCCCAAAAATATACATTTAAATAAAATTTTGAAAAAAGTATAAAAATCAATTAAAAAATAACAATAATGATGATACACCCAGCAATGTAATTCCACAAATAAAATTGAAAAAGATAGAATGTACGTAAATTTTATGCTATTTTTATAAATAGAGAAGTTATTTTCAATAGCTCTATTCAGCTCAATAGCTCTACATATTGAAGAACAAGAGACTATACTACTAATACGAATTAAGAGAAGGGGAGGCTAGCCATGTGCCTCTCTCACATTAAATGTGATCACATGTTAGAAGATGTATATTGCGAATATAAGAATGTTGAGATGGATGTATAATCATATTAGGAGTGAAAAAATTATGAATGAGATTGTTCGGGAGAAGGTGGGAATGACGTCTGTGGCAAACAAGATGAGAGAAGTGAGACTGAGATAGTTTGAACATGTATAGAAAGGTGTCTCAATGTTTACTGAAAAGGTGCGAGAGGTTAGATTTGAGGGGTACGCGGAGAGATAAAGAATAGACGTGCGTTGCTCAATCTTTCATTTCAGGAAATTACACAGAAGCTTTGCAAATGTTTTAATTCTTATTTAGGCTGAGTTATATACGTTTATGAGTTTTCATTGATTACATTCTTTATTTTCATCTTAGACCGGGGAAATACACGTACAAACTAATTTATCTATTAAGTTACAATTATTACCATTTTGAGTGATTTACATTTAGTTACAAATATAATGATATTTTATTAATTATAGTAAAATAATAGATAAGTGAAGAGTAATTTGCGATTTGCACCCTTAATGTATGTCTTTTTTTGTGACTTGCACCTTATTCTATTATTTTTTGTGATTTGCACCTTAATCACTTTATTTCCTTGCAAAATTAAGTGTAATTTGCACCCCTAATGTATGCCCTCTTTTTTTACTTGCACCTTATTCTATAATTTTTTGTGATTTGCACCTCAACCTTGTTATAATTTCCTTACAAAATCACAAGAAATCATTTTTTTTTAATACTTTCCAAAGGGTAAAAAGGAAATCAAACATAAAAACAAAAAAACATATTAAAAAACAAAGCAACAAAGATTTGAATGATAAAATATATACATCAATATAAGTTTTTTCTTTTTTACTGGTGCAACTTCTCTTTCTTTCTCTTAGCTCTCTAGAGAGTGAAATAATATGAAAAACCCCATTATTTCAACGGTATCATCATCTCCCTCTCCTGCTTCATTTTCTTGGCTCATCAGAAAAAAAAAAAAGAGTTTCATTTTCACAATCAAAATTTAAGCTTCCTTTAAATTGTTTTACATGTTGCCAAGATGTAAGAAGAGGTATTATAATGAAGTTTTTTTTAAAAAACTAGGACGTAAAAAAGGCGGGAAAAATACTTATATAATTTTCCGATGAATAAAATACTTTTTATAGAAATATTCATTATTTTCTTTTTTTACCCTTTGAAATTGTTGAAAAAAAATAGATTTTTATGATTTTGCAAGGAAATAAGGAGATACACAAAGTTGTAAATTTCATCATAAGTTTCATTGACAATCATCACAAAGTTTTAAATCTTTAAATACCAAAAGCAAATTATGTGAAATTGTTATATGCTTAGAGTGGGTGTAGTTGTAACAATATTGAGATAGTTTGGTGAAGATTAGAGTCGATTTTCATTAGAATTTCATATTAAAAATAAACAGAATGATGAACAATAAGTTTATGTATTTTGTATATTGGGTATAATATTAATGTACGTTCTGTATCCTAATTGATATACATACAACATATACAAGATATACGAACGACATACAAATATATACAACATAATTGTATGCTTTTCTATGTCAATTATATGTTTTTACCAGATTGTATATATTTTGTAAGAATTTATAGTTGCTTTTTCTAAAACAGGTTATTCTGCTAAAACAAATAATATTACCCCCTAAGCAAACATTTACGCAATTCCATTTTAAGGATAAAGTTTTTACCTTTGTCAAATTCTGTGTTGCAACAACATAACCATGTATCTGGTGAATACGGCAAGATACTGAACAAACGCCGCCAACAAGCCAAGTTGATAACTACAACAAATATCACATCTTGCTAGTAGTGTAGCCCTTAAATTACATCAGTAGGAAACAGTACATTCATTAGCCAACAAGGACCAAGGAAATATACTCAGCAAGTACTTCAGATTACAGAAAAAATGGAGGACCATCATGAAAAGGAAGTATCCAACAAAACTTGGTTTTTCCAACCTCTAATGAAAAACCAATTGCCTTTGATGATCAACAAGATCACAACCATGATAATAATGACAAGGCAAAGTCATTAATCATTTCAAACCCAATGCAAATGACAACTTAGGCCTGGATTTGTTCTTGCCCAACAATTTCATTTGTTTGGCACGCTCTTCTTCCTCTTGTTGTTTTTTCCTTCGCAAAGACTCTTCATTCTGTCTTTGAAGCTCTTCCAGTTCTCTATAACGCTGTTCTTCCTTCATTTGCTGCTCCAAAGCTTCTCTTCTTTGAGCTTCTTCCACCTTTCGCCTCTTCTCTTCAAGCATTCTTTCCAACTCCTCTTTCTCTTTTCGAGCTTGTTCCTACATGAACAATAAAAACAACAGTCCCTTTTCACTGTCAACAAGAATTAAATACCAATGAAGAATGTCATGGCCAAGCAGGGCCAGTACAAGTTCAAGAAAACTAAAACCATGATTATGCCAAAACAATTAGGTCAAATCATGAGATCACCAGCCTTCCCCAGCCCCAGCCCTCTCTTTGTAGAGTTCCATGGTGTTTTAATTGATCCTTTTGTAACGGGATTATTAGTAGACTAACAATTATAGCAGGCTCATGATAGATGGAATGAAGAGCCGTCACAAAAAAGTGCACTACTTTCTTTTATGACAGGATGAACATCTACACACCATCTCGGAAGCACAAACATTGCAACAGAAACTATAGACTCAGAGAAAATGAAATTTATTATCCAGAGTACAAAACATGCTAACTGCTAATATAGAAAAAAAGACCAAGACTGGGGGTAACCAGATATTATTAAAGCAAAAATAACTTGCCTCCTTTTGTTTTGACTCAATAAGAGCAGTTTCCTTCTCTTTTTCAAGTTGAGCAGCAACTTCAATGACAAGTTTCTTTCTACCTTCTTCTAACCGCCTCTGAATTTCAAGCTTGATCTCTTCCTTGTTCAAGCTTTCATCAACTTTTCTCTTAATAGCATCTTCAACTCTTTTTGCAGTTTCTTCTTCTATTAATTTCAGTTCTGCTTCCTCTTGACGCCTGAGAGAAAAGGAGTAAAAATTAGAGATGGGATAAACATTGCTACAGAGAGCAGACTCCTTTTATTATTATTTACTTATTTATTTATTTATTTATTTATTTATTTTGCGAATGAGAGCAGAATCCTTTTATGTTCCCCAAATTCATAAAATAAAGGAAGAACTAACTTGCGAAGTATTGCCCTTTTTCCTCCTTAGCATATAACTAAAGGAACAACAGACTGACCTCCGTGTTGACATATGCACTAAATATACATGTTAATGCTTTATAGCATACCTCTACCTGAATTCTGTCCAAACAAATGAGAATCAAAACTGGTGAACAGTAGATAAACGATGCACCCAAATGATCATCAAAATTAATAAGTGGAATATAGCAGTAACTTCCTTCAAATTAGCCTGTGGAGAAGAATGTCAAATAACCTGTAGCAATTTTTCAAGCTAATCACCAAAATACTTGAAGCTTCAAGACAAAAGTAGAGCTATAAACAGAAAAGTTTCTACTTCTCAAATAGATGACCAAAATTGCCAACAAGCCTGAGACCAATGCTTAAATCACAAGTTATTGTTCAAGATTCAGATTAGAGCATAACAGGAGTACAGAACTATTTGTGAGCTGGGTATGGATATATCATGTTTTAGAAAATACATGTAACATTGTCCTTGCAGTTACCAATCTGTTGATGTAACGGAGGACAGCTAAGACAATTGATGGGCAGCACAGCAGGATAACAAAACAAAGATCATGTCAAGGTTTCCTTTCTCTCTTTAGGATAACCTAATAAAGATCGTGTCAAGGTTTCCTCTATCTTTCTTTATCAGTCTTAAATAATAATTTAGCAAAAGTTGAACCCTTGCTGTATGTATACTTATTAGATGCAGAACTCTTGCTGTATGTATGTTTTGCTACTTGGTGATCCAGCTTCATTCTTTGTAATATACTGTCTTATAACATGTAATACGGCAGCTTGTGATCCACTTTCAACATACACAGATTCAACTCCATCAACCCTATAGTCATATACTATGAAGAGAAATAAAAATGCAAGAAGAAAGTGCAATAAAACCAAGATCATTTGGCATAGCTAGAGAGCTCAGGCAAGCAGCAGTTAATTTTATATCTTTGTTTTTGGGGGGTATTGATTCATGAAATTCTTCTACTCCTGGAGGAACATTACTGCCTTTATGTTGAATTAGAAGGATAGGAAGGTTAAATAAAAATGTAAGCATAACAAGCCTTACAATATCTTGCTACATTAAACAGTAGATACACATATTACACAACAACAATTCAAGTTGACCACATTCTATAAATATCTACCACTCAACACTCACAGACAAGGTTTATTTCAATTTTAGAGACGAGCTTTCAAAAACAATAAAAATCCTCTCATTTGTAGGCAGTGGAGTAAAGCACCACAATTTCCACCATCCAATCCTACATCTACCTCATCATCAGGCTTATAACAAAAATCTTTCACTTAAGGAACAGACATTCTGTTCTGTAATCTCCAAAGATCAGTCCATTAGAATTAATCAGTAAAAAACCCTGCAGTGTCCTCAGTGTAAGCATTTCAAAACGAAATTCCCACTTATCCACAATCGATTTCAGGAAAACAGTACAGAAACTAGACGTGCATGCTTAAAAGTTGAAAGAGTGTATAAAAGAAGTGTTAATTCTATAGGTGGATACTCAAAACAATGGCATAGATTGCTCTAAGATGAGGAAAAGATGGAAACAAAAAAAAAACAGAAACAGCTTCAGAAAAGGAGAAGCTTTACCAATGCAGCACTACATGTGGCACCACTGTAGCATCGCAATTTGAGTGAAACGAAAAGACAGAAATAGCTTCAGAAAAGGAGAAGCTTTACAAATGCAGCACTACCTTTTTTTCTCCTCTTCATCAAGTCTATTGTTTTCACTGATACCCTTTTGCTCTTTCGATCCGATG
>DF357304.1:127064-137582 GCA_000787875.1 Solanum virginianum | reverse complement strand
GTGCCTTATATGGAAATTGGGATAGGATTCTATAGGATCTCCCCCCCCCCCCCCCCTTCAAAATTGGACGTGAAAATTTCCTTTCATCCGGCTCAAGTAGGTACACCAAATAAGGAAAGGGGTTATCGTTTTCAAACTCTAGAAAATCTCAAAATAAAAACTAAACAATTATTCATCTATGGAGAGCCAAGCACGCAAAAAATACTACTTTTACACTTCTTGGCAAAAGTTCTCAAAATATATTTTGCTAGCGCCAGAAGAAATGACTTTGCCGGAGCAAACGATTATTATGATTTGTGGGCCTTCGATGAATTTCATAGGTTTTAAATAAATTAAATTAAAAAATCTCCGAAATATTTTATGGGCTCTTCAATTGTGAAACTTAGTTGCCAGTCGCTTTAAAAATATCAATAAAAAAATCTTCAAAATATTTTTATGAGTCTCATATAATGTATAAGAGGAAGCAAACAACTCAAGCAAACATGTCGACCTGTTGCCTGCTTGAGCTGCTTAACTCGCTCTTATAATATAGTAAAGTAATAGACTTTGCACCCCGTTATAGAATAATTAATACTCTCTCTGTTCATATTTTAGTAGTCAAATTTTGACCTAACACACTTGTTAAGAAAACAATTATGATATAGTAAGATTATCATAATTACAATATGATCACATATGAAAGAATTATAACTTACAATTTAATGCTTTAGAAGGTGAGATCTAGAGCCAAATAGTAAGTAGGGGTGAACAAAATTGAACTAGAACTTGCACTAGACCACAAAGCAAATCAAATCAAGAAAAAAATTGTCTAATAATTAATTTAATTTGACTTAATTTTAGTTTAAGTTTAAGTTTTCCTGGCAACAAACTAAAATAATAGTATTGAATTAAATTGTACAGTGCTATATGCAAATCTCTACGGAAACAGAAGTCTCTTAACCAACTTAGCTATGTGGTACTAGCACTGCTTATCGGGCAGATCGAACGGATTTATTTTAATGATTTAACTTATCTGATATTAATTTTTAAATTTATTAATTTATTAGTTAATTTATAAGATATCAATTAATTCGATAATGAATTCACAATTAGCATATGATTATTGGGCAGTGTATTCACTAACCTTTAATTTATATGGTGCCTTTTGTTTTTTTTTTTTTTTGTATAAACATATAGTCACACTTTATCAAAAAATAAAATATTTTTTCACTATTTTAAATAGAGTGAACTAGTAAGTAATCAAAGAAAAAATAATAGTACTAAAAATACTTTAACACTTCCCTTATATAAAATGGACAAAGTAAAATATATCTAATTATAAAAAATAAATAAGTTTTTTCTTTAAGAGTTAAGACTAACAAAGGAAAAATACATTATTCTTCTTATATATTATGATAAAATATCAAATAAGACTAATATACCTAAAATAAAAATATAAATATGATAATTTTTAGTGGATTAACGATTTATCCAATAAAAAAATTGAATAATTTGCCCCCACACCAATAAATTGTTAATTATAAATTTTTAATTTATTTTTCAAAGTAATTTTTAATGGATTAACTATTTATCCAATAAGAAAATTGGATAATTCGCCCCCACATCAATAAATTGTTAATTATAAAATTTTAATCTATTTTTCAAATCATTTATTTGATAATTTAATATTAATAAATCAATTTTACGATTGACTTATCGGTTATAATTGGATTTTAAGGATTTGGTACTAGTGCAAGGTATTGATTTCCATTATACATTCTTAAATAATGGAGTCATAAATTTTATTAAAAATATCAATAAAGAAATTGCCAAAAAAAAAAAAGAAAAATAATTTTGGGGCCAAAATATGGTTATTAATTTTTTTAAATAAAATAAAATTTATCCCAAACTTTAATAATTTTTTTGAAAAAAACAAATCTATTTATGGGTCCAATTTATCTCCCCGTTCCTCTCATTAAATGCACCATCTGATCTGAAAATATTCGTCGTGAAAAAGTTGTTCGTAAAACGTGAGAAAGATTTATATTAAAAAATATTTTTTTCATAAAATGTGAAATATTTATTTACTATTGTTATTATTATTATTTATTATTTGTATCGGTAGATTATCATAATTTGACTAATTGTGGTAGCAACTGGTAATTGTGTTCGTAGTAATTTTTACTAAAATACTGTGTTATAATTTTTGAATAATGTATTATTTAATTTATTATAAAATTAATAAATTTGTGTCAAACTTATATTGAGTATTTTTTTATAGTTTTAGAAATGATCGTATAAATCATGTTTTATGTATTAAAAAAAATTCAAAAATTTATGATCAAACACATATTGAAATTTTATCCACGTCAATTCTTTTAAAATTACTATTTGAAAATGTACGTTCAGATGCTAGCCAACTTCTTTTGCTTCTTCTTCAGATTTATGTGGATGGCACACATGATATAGAAATAAGTTATTTTTTACGTATAATTTTTGAGAGATCTATAACTTGGTTCATTGTATGTAAGAACTATGTTAATTGATTTGTCACTTTCGATCTATTACAACTCACTTAATATAAACTAGAAGAAGTATAACACGCAATGGCTTCTCCTAATTTCTCAGTGTACAGTGCCTTATATATCCAATGGAAATAATTAGAGTTAGACTTAAATTATGTATGGTGCAGTAAACACCTATTTTAATTAATTAGAGTTAGGCTTAAATTATCTATGGTGCAGTAAGCACCTATTTTAAATAGTGATTTAAATTAATTAACTTAAACCCATTGGAGTTTAATTTGTAATGGTGCAATGTAATTAGACAACTTTAATATAGATGAGAAACAGTAATAAGGTTTGGACACCTTATGTGTATTAATTATTTGTGTACTTTGAACACCTTTATATATTTTCCTTGATCTCTTCATCATATCTCATAAAAAATAATGAAAGATCTAGACATCAACTATTGGCTAGTTGGCCACCCAATTATAAGTCAATTTGAGTTTAAGCATGCACAAACTTTTGGTGCCACTTTGTTATTTCCCATAATGTCAATGTTTATATACTTGTCTTTCACTATACTATCTCTCCGTTTCCCATCACTCCTCCCCACCGTTTTCCCCGCCACCCTCCGTCTCCTCCCCACTGTTTCCCCCGCCACCCTCCGTCGTATCACCGCAGTCCACAGCCTCATCCTTTGTATCCTCTCCCTTATCATGGCCGTCGGATGTGGCGTCTCAATTGTCCATGAGATGACCATCCACGTACATGATTGGACCCGGATCATCTGTTACAACAAGTTAAATTACGAAAATGTCTTTCATCGTGGACCGATTATTTTTTGGTGTTACGTGTTTTTTCTTTCCAAGATTCTTGAATTTTTGGACACCCTTTTGATCCTACTAAGTAGGTCAAGATCTCGACGGCTCTCGTTCCTCCACGTGTCCCAGGGACATTAATGTACCATCACTTGACTAATGAGTTTGGGTGCTCTGGAAGTGGTGTTTCGTTCTTCACTTTTTGTTTTAATGTTTCACTTTTAGCACTTTTTCTCAACTTTCACTTCAAGACCTATGCCAAGGACAACTCCAAGAAACCATGAAGAGATCAAGTGCTGGATAAACATACAATAAATACATATGTTGCGACTTGTGTGAGCTATATAGAGTGGTTGGTTATAGATACTTCTATAGGGCTTGAAAATAAATTAGTGAAATTTGATAAATATATACATATAAAAAAATATTGTAATGGGAGTGAAATTTAAGATGATTATTTGAAAGTTTGCATCTCGATAAGTAAAGATCAACCTCATATATATACAAACACCTCCTTTTGTATATGCATGAATTTATAGTACAATATATTGATTATGGATTCACATGTACTAAATAACTTTGTAATCAGTTAGGTGTGGAGCATACGATTATTTAGGTTATTTCCCCAATAATTTAGAAGAAATTGATAAAAGAAAAAACTACACAAAATGAATCTAATAGTGAAATTATTTATCAAAAATAGATCCAGATTAAATTATTTACTCTCTTACCTAACTTTCTCCTTTCTTATTTCTTGCACGACGTCAACATCACCTACTTTGTGATACTGCATCAGTCGGTGTCATATAGGACTTGCTTTGTAATACTCTATCGTATATTGATATTCTATTGGTATAATATAGTATTAAACTTTTTTTAAAAAAAAACAAATAAAAACTAATTAAGAAAAAAATATTAAATTCTTAACACTAGATCCAAAATCTCGTGCAATGCACGGTCTAACCCATTTTTATTTGTTAATACTAGATTCAAAATCTCATCCAAATCTTATTGAGTATACTAATTTACACACTTCTCAAAGAAATCTAAAACCCATTTTTATTTGTTAATACTAGATCCAAAATCTCGTGCAATGCACGGTCCAACCCATTTTTATTTGTTAATACTAGATCCTAAATCTCGTCCAAATCTTATTGAGTATACTAATTTACACACTTCTCAAAGAAGTCTAAAACCCATTTTTATTTGTTAATACTAGATCCTAAATCTCGTCCAAATCTTATTGAGTATACTAATTTACACACTTCTCAAAGAAGTCTAAAACCCATTTTTATTTGTTAATACTAGATCAAATTCTTGTGCAATGCACGGTCCAACCCATTTTTATTTGTTAATACTAGATCCAAAATCTCGTGCAATGCACAGTCCAAATCTTATTGAGTATACTAATTTACACACTTCTCAAAGAAGTCTAAAACCCATTTTTATTTGTTAATACTAGATCCAAAATCTCGTGCAATGCACAGTCCAAATCTTATTGAGTATACTAATTTACACACTTCTCAAAGAAGTCTAAAACCCCTTCTATTGCATAACTTAAAAAAGCTATAAACAAAGTACCAAAGTGGTTGCGGGAACGGTACGCTTTTTATTTGTTAATACTAGATCCAAAATCTCGTGCAATGCACGGTCCAACCCATTTTTATTTGTTAATACTAGATCCAAAATCTCGTGCAATGCACGGTTCAAATAGTTATTCATAAAGTTATTTTCAATGATATAATTAAATATTATTTAATTATTTTGTTAGATGTCAAATAAATATTTAATAAATATTGATGAATTTTTAGTCTAATGACTAAATAATGTTAAATTTTCACTCCAAAATAAATTATAGCTTTTATCCTAATTTCATTGGAATATTGTAAAATTACTAAATAGTTGTTTTACATAGATTAAATTAAAAAAATCACTGAAATATTTTTATGGGTCCTTCAATTGTGAAAATTAGTTGTTAGGGGTAATATTGTAAAATTACTAAATAGTTGTTTTACATAGATTAAATTAAAAAAATCACTGAAATATTTTTATGGGTCCTTCAATTGTGAAAATTAGTTGTTAGGGGTAATATTGTAAAATTACGAAGCAACTGCTTTAAAAAAATTAAATCAAGAAATCCCCGAAATATTTCTGTCGATTCCATAAATTTAAAATAACTGAACAATTGAAGTAGCTGGTAATTTATTTATGAGGGGCAACATCGAAAAATTAATAAGCAACTAAAAGATTAAATCAAGAAATCGCCGAAATATTCTTGTAAGTTCCATTAATTTAAAATAACTGAACAATTGAAGTAGCTGCGAAATTAATTATGAGGGGCAATATCATAAAATTAATAAGCAACAGAAATTGGGATAGGATTCTATAGGATTTCCCCCTTCAAAATTGGACGTGAAAGTTTTCTTTCATCCGGCTCAAGTAGGTACACCAAATAAGGAAAGAGGTTATCGTTTTCATACTCTAGAAAATCCCAAAATAAAAACTAAACAATTATTCATTTATGGAGAGCCAAGCACGCAAAAAATACTACTTTTACACTTCTTGACAAAAGTTCTCAAAATGTACTTTGCTAGCGCCAGAAGAAATGACTTTGCAGGAGCAAATGATTATTATGATTTGTGGGCCTTCGATGAATTTCATAGGTTTTAAATAAATTAAATTAAAAAAATTTTGAAATATTTTATGGGCTCTTCAATTGTAAAAATTAGCTGTCAATTGCTTTAAAAATATCAATAAAAAAATCTCTGAAATATTTTTATGGGTCTCATATAATGTATAAGAGGAAGCAGATAACTCAAGCAGACATGTCGACCTGCTGCCTGCTTGAGTTGCTTAATTCGCTCTTATAATATAGTAGAATAATAGACCTTGCACCCCGTTGAAGAATAATTAATAAGCTCTCTGTTCATATTTTAGTAGTCAAATTTTGGCCTAACACACTTGTTAAGAAAACAATTATGATATAGTAAGATTATCATAATTACAATACGATTACATATGAAAGATTTATAACTTACAATTTAATGCTTTAGAAGGTGAAATCTAGAACCAAATAGTAAGTAGGAGTGAACAAAATTGAACCAAAACTCGCACTAGACCACAAAGTAAATCAAATCAAAAAAAAAAAAAATTGTCTAGTGATTAATTTAATTTGACTTGATTTTAGTTTAAGTTTTCCTGGCAACAAACTAAAATAATAGTATTGAATTAAATTGTACAGTGCTATATGCAAATCTCTACGGAAACAGAAGTCTCTTAAACAACTTAGCTATGTGGTACTAGCGCTGCTTATTGGGCAGATGGAACGGATTTATTTTAATGATTTAACTTATCTGATATTAATTTTTAAATTTATTAATTTACTAGTTAATTTATAAGATATCGATTAATTTGGTAATGAATTCGTAATTAGCATATGATTATTGGGCAGTGTATTCACTAACCTCTAATCTATATGGTGCCTTTTGTTTTTTTTTGGATAAACATATAGTCACACTTTATCAAAAAATAAAATATTTTTCATTATTTTAAATAAAGTGAACTAGTAAGTAATCAAAGAAAAAATAATAGTACTAAAAACACTTTAACACTCCCCTTATATAAAATGGACAAAGTAAAATATATTTAATTATAAAAAATAAATAAGTTTTTTCTTTAGGAGTTAAGACTAACAAAGGAAAAATACATTATTCTTCTTATATATTATGATAAAATATCAAATAAGACTAATATACCTAAAATAAAAATATAAATATGATAATTTTTAGTGGATTAACGATTTATCCAATAAAAAAATTGAATAATTTGCCCCCACACCAATAAATTGTTAATTATAAATTTTTAATTTATTTTTCAAACCATTTATTTGATAATTTAATATTAATAAATCAATTTTACGATTGGCTTATCGATTATGATTGGATTTTAAATAGCCCTATCGTACTAGTGCAAGGTATTGATTTCCATTATACATTCTTAAATAATGGAGTCATATATTAAAAATATCAATAAAGAAATTGCCAAAAAAAATAAAGAAAAATAATTTTGGGCCAAAATATGGTTATTAAATTTTTAAATCTATTTATGGCTCCAATTTATCTCCCCGTTCCTCTCATTAAATGCACCATCTGATCTGAAAATATTCGTCGTGAAAAAGTTGTTCGTAAAACGTGAGAAAAGATTATATTAAAAAATATTTTTTTTCATAAAATGTGAGAAAAATTACATTAAAAATATTTATTTACTATTGTTATTATTATTTATTATTTGTATCGGTAGATTATCATAATTTGACTAATTGTAGTAGCAACTGGTAATTGTGTTTGTAGTAATTTTTATTAAAATACTGTGTTATAATTTTTGAATAATAATTTGACTAATTGTAGTAGCAACTGGTAATTGTGTTCGTAGTAATTTTTATTAAAATACTGTGTTATAATTTTTGAATAATGTATTATTTAATTTTTTATAAAATTAATAAATTTGTGTCAAACTTATATTGAGTATTTTTTTTTTTATAGTTTTAGAACTTATGATCGTATAAATCATGTTTTATGTATTAAAAAAAATATATATATATTTTCAAAAATTATGATCAAACACATATTGAAATTTTATCCACGTCAATGTACGTTCAGATGCTAGCCAACTTCTTTTGCTTCTTCTTCACATTTATGTGGATGGCACACATAACATAGAAATAAGTTATTTTTTACGTATAATTTTTGAGAGATCTATAACTTGGTTCATTGTATGTAAGAACTATGTTGATTGATTTGTCACTTCCGATCTATTACAACTCACTTAATATAAACTAGAAGAAGTATAACACGCAATGGCTTCTCCTAATTTCTCAGTGTACAGTGCTTATATATCCAATGGAATTAATTAGAGTTAGACTTAAATTATGTATGGTGCAGTAAACACCTATTTTAAATAGTGATTTAAATTAATTAACTTAAACCCATTGGAGTTTAATTTGTAATGGTGCAATGTAATTAGACTATTTTAATATAAATGAGCAACAGTAATAAGGTTTGGACACCTTGTGCATTAATTATTTGTGTACTTTGAACACCTTTATATATTTTCCTTGATCTCTTCATCATATCTCATAAAAAATAATGAAAGATCTAGACATCAACTATTGGCTAGTTGGCCACCCAATTATAAGTCAATTTGAGTTTAAGCATGCACAAACTTTTGGTGCCACTTTGTTATTTCCCATAATGTCAATGTTTATATACTTGTCTTTCACTATACTATCTCTCCGTTTCCCATCACTCCTCCCCACCGTTTTCCCCGCCACCCTCCGCCGTATCACCGCCATCCACAGCCTCGTCCTTTGTATCCTCTCGCTCATCATGGCCATCGGATGTGGCGTCTCAATTGTCTATGAGATGGCCATCCACGTCCATGATTGGACCTGGATCATCTGTTACAACAAGTTAAATTGCGAAAATGTCCTTCATCGAGGACCGATTGTTTTTTGGTGTTACGTGTTTTATCTTTCCAAGATTCTTGAATTTTTGGACACCCTTTTGATCCTACTAAGTAGGTCAAGATCTCGACGGCTCTCGTTCCTCCACGTGTACCACCATGCATTGGTGCCACTCTTTTGTTATGTTGGTCTTGCACATGGCCAGTCTATGTTGCATGTTGGGGTGATCATTAATGCTTCGGTTCACGTGCTAATGTATGCTTATTATTTCCTTTCTGCTATTGGAAGAATGCCAAGATGGAAGAAATTGGTGACTGATGTACAAATTGTGCAGTTCATGTTTGTCTTTGTGTGTTTTGGGACATTAATGTACCATCACTTGACTAATGAGTTTGGGTGCTCTGGAATTGGTGTTTGGTTCTTCACTTTTTGTTTTAATGCCTCACTTTTAGCACTTTTTCTCAACTTTCACTTCAAGACCTATGCCAAGGACAACTCCAAGAAACCATGAAGAGATCAAGTGCTGGATAAACATACAATAAATACATATGTTGCGACTTGTGTGAGCTATATAGAGTGGTTGGTTATAGATACTTCTATAGGGCTTGAAAATAAATTAGTGAAATTTGATAAATATATACATATAAAAAAATATTGTAATGGGAGTGAAATTTAAGATGATTATTTGAAAGTTTGCATCTCGATAAGTAAAGATCGACCTCATATATATACACACACACTTCCTTTTGTATATGCGTGAATTTATAGTACAATATATTGATTATGGATTCACATGTACTCAATAACTTTGTAATCAGTTAGGTGTGGAGCATATGATTGTTTAGGTTATTTCCCTAATAATTTAGAAGAAAATTAGTTAAAGAAAAAAATTAACACAAAATGAATCTAATAGTGAAATTATTTATCAAAAATAGATCCAAATTAAATTATTTACCCTCTTACCTCACTTTCTCCTTTCTTATTTCGTGCATGACGTCATCATCACCTACTTTGTGATACTGCATTAGTCGGTGTCATATAGGACTTGCTTTGTGATACTACATTAGTATATTGATATTCTATTGGTATCATATAATATTAAGCTCTTTTTAAAAAAAACAAATAAAAACTAATTAAGAAAAAATTATTAAATTCACAATTTTATTTATTAAAGTTACAATTTTATTTATTAAACTCTAAACTATGACAACATCTATATATTCCGATGGTATCAAGTAGTTTCCTACTCTTTGATACAATCAGAAGCATATATACACTGTCACGACATCAAATGCGCAAGCGAAATGCGGCAAAAGAAAAGGAAGGCCAGAAATTGATTTTACCTTCATACCTAATAAAAACAAGAGATATGAAAAGAAAAAGGTATTCGCTTGCAAATAGTGTTAAAAGAAGGGAAAATTACATAACTATCTCATATTTTTTAAAAAATATTTACCACTTATAGCAATATATTTTTTTAATCATATATAACAAATTAATCGAATTATCCAATATTTCTGTTAAAATTCATTCAATTCTCTTCGATCTTCTATATTACTATTTTTTGCTATAGATGATCATAAAACAAAATTATATTTAATTTTGATAAATATTAATTAAAAGTTCTTGCTTACATAATGTTTCCTTAAAATAAAAAGGAAAAGAGGCCCACGGATTTCAAATAGTACTAAATAAGGCCCAGTGAGCTAATCATGCCCAATATGTTCATCCAACTAATCAAGACGAGGAGATC
>DF357304.1:80905-98363 GCA_000787875.1 Solanum virginianum | reverse complement strand
ATCTGACTTGTTTTTCTTCCTTTATTTCTGTCAGCTTCTTTTTTTACAGATATCAAATACAGTTGGCTCTACTAAAGATCCCCCAGTTATAGTTGAAGCTTCAGTATATTCTGAGCTTGGGAGACTACAACCTCAGAGGTTGCAACAATTGGCTCAAATAATTATGAAATCTGTTCCTACATCTAATCTTGGCCTTGATAACTCTGTTTTTGGTAAAGTGAAGCAAGTAAATTTATCTTCCTTTCTAAACCGTACTGTCCATGCTGTCCCGCCAACTCTTCCTCCTGCTCCAACTCCTGCGCCTGCTCCAAATGAACCTTTGTGGCCATCACCGGATGTTTCATCATCTCCAGCTCCAACTCCCTTGTCCAACTGTCATGGAGAAGAGCCTAGCAGCTCTCCATCTCCCATAGCTGATCCACCTTCTCCTATGACAGACTCTGCTCCACCTTTAAGTAGTCTAACATCACATGCACCGACATACCCTCCAGAACTAAGTCCCAGGTTGAAGCTGTCTCCTGGTCCTTCTCCTTCAGAAATTTCTTCCTCAATCTCATCTTCATCATCATGTAAGTTTCTCCTCTTCATGTGATCTTTATATTTGATTCATTCTTCGTTGTCATTTGCACGTTATTACCTAATGGGTAATATCTATCATTGCATGGAATGGATAAAGTACATAAGCAAATTTGGAGGTAACAAGAAACAAAGTGAAAAAGGAGAAACCTCTTTCATGGCTACTACGTGCCTATGGTGGACCTTGAGATATAGTATTGTAGGAATTTATGATATTTTTGTGCCGCTCATTAGTTGTTTGTTTCGGTTCTTTTCTTGCAGCTTTTGCACCTGGCTTTTCTTATAAGGAGCTCTGCTTGTACTGGTTATTCGGATTGGCAGTATTTCATATCCTTGGTTGGACGTGGTGACTATGTCCTGTTCTACAATATTTTAACATGTCCTGTTCTACAATATTTTAACATCTTCAAAGAAGAAGAGAGAAGTATACTTAGCGACAAACAACTTTATTTGACTAGGATTTTAGCATCTTTTGCCGATTAGTTTGTGGTTAACATGGCAAGTCATGTCAACTCTACAGAAGAAATCACAGGTCAAAGCCAAAAGGTGGCAGGACTCTGTTTGACACAATGACATCACTGAAGACAGTTAAAAAAGACGTTTCTTCCCGAAGGGAATGACTACTCAAGTAAACAACAGTTTGAGATACATGCTCATCTGCAGGTTTTCAAGGAGTAACCAGTCGTAAGAGGTGTTGGTTCTTCTTGCACAAGCTGCAAATATTATACCTTGGTATAAACGATGTATATTCTTACTTGAAAACTGTAATTAGCTGCTTTTGAAGTGCTAAGCTTTATTCAGATAAAAATATCAGCCTTATGGCACATTATGCATTATAGTAATGCTGACTGGTAACGACGTTGTTTTGGGATCGCAGAGAAATCTCTACGGGCCAGCTAGTGCATACTTCAAAACGTGGTGGAGAAAAAACAAAGATGGAAAAATAAATATCGTATGTCAAAACATTTTAGGGATAAAACAAACATAACTGGAAGAAAGTAATAGGATAATCGAAATACTAGACATTTGAGGACAAGAAACCACTACTAATATGGAAAGATGAGCAAGGCAACGCGTTTACCACCTAATGATTTTCTATTCTAATTAATATTCCACATAACAACTTATTAGCAAAAATTTAAAGTAAGCTGGTCAAATTTTTGTTGCTTAGATTATGTGGCAACATAAGCAATTAAAAAAGCAAGTTTAATATGCATAACAAATTCCAAGAAGTCTATTTGTCACCTAAGTAGCTCGGATAAGGAAGAACACTGGATCTGTTAAAACATTTATCAACTGGATTATTCTACAATGGGCAATAGGCAGAGGGATGTATGACCTCTCATTTGCTCCTTACATTTATTCTGGTCACATATCCTTGGAAAGCCAAACTATGTACAGCACAGACCTGTGAACTGGATCATTTATCGACCACAAGCGTATGAATATACAGATGCTACATTTGCATATGTATTGGCAAAATCAGTAAAACTGCAGGTGCTCAAGGCTTGAGTTACGTCAGCCGGCACACTAGCAGGTGGATGGATAGTAGGGATTATTTGTCACTTTTAGTTCGTATAAGAGAGAAAATTGGTGCCGTGTCAGCAAAGACTCTTCGTCCTTCACTGGAGATGGATTGAATCGTCCACGCAGGGCCAAGAAGCCATGATGTTGCAGCTCCTCCTATTAAACCTCCAAGCTGAAATGTTTATAAGAGAAGAATTATTAAGCCACACAACCATTAAAGCATATGCAAAGTAAATCAATTATTTGACTTGGATGTATTCATATACTTAAAACACTTCTACTGCATTTAAAACAAAGTGAAAGGGCACAACGAGCAAAACCAAAACCAAGAAAGATGTGGGGTGGGGGGGGTGCAGAAGGAAGTACATAGACAAAGGAAGGATGTGAGGCACACAAGCTGGTCAGGACACCACTGTTATCAAAAACAGAAGAGAAGGATGTAACCAACAGAAGAATGAATTATCTTCCCTTACTACTTGATACTGAATTCAGATATGGTGAAACCTCGCAGAAGGTTGAGGTTGGTCCTAAGGATTGGCTCTAGACAGATTCTCTCTGTACCAAAAAAATAAAATTTAAAAACTTGCAGAATGTACAAGCGGAAGACTCATTTTACGAGATGAATAAACCTATGTTGGAACATGAGAAACCACAGAGACTTTGCATTCTCAAAAGCAAAGCTCTGATATGGCTTACAAATTAAGTGAAAATTACAGACGATGATCTTGAAACCTTTTTCTTTTGTTCTTTTATCTCACCAGAGATTAAAAAATGCAACAGAGACGAGGAGGAGAGGACGGGGAAGACAAACATGGTATATGCTCATGCTGCCATCAATTGTCGTTACGAGTCAAAAAGTAGGCTTATAAAAAGTAATAAGATAAAGCAAGCGTTTTGGTGAGAAAACATCCAGATCAAGAACATGATGGCAAAGTTAGATATTACTAACATGTCCCCAATTGTCGATCCCTTTGGTCAATAGTCCAATAGCCTGCAAGGAAAATGATTGCCAGCATTAGATGAATTAGGGCTGAAATAGGTAAAAATAAAAAATACCAAAAGAAGATCAAACTTGATACTTATGAATCAATCATGTGCAAGTATTATGATACTGAGCACAGATATGAGTAGTCTTTATGTTACTTTTCATTCATTAAAACACTAATAGCATCTTCACCCCATGAAAGATCACAAGAACATACAAATTTGGAGAATATGCTTGGATAATAAGAAATGCCCCAATTACTCGCTTGGTGAATGCCAACAAACGAGCATTGTGCTAAATAGGGAATGAAGTGCTTTACCAAGTTTAGAACAATCACATTTGCTATGTATCGAAGATCCCCGTCGGTGCCTTTGACCATGCCTCTATGCCTCAAAACAAACATCGCAAAAGATCCAACCTGGTAATGACACAAAAACATGGAGAGCAGTATTTTTTAATCTGAGAAATGAAGAAGAAATAAGTCAAATTCTTTAATTTCCTCAACAGCCGTTTGGAAAGCTCCATACTAAAATAGATTCCTTGTATGGACCAGAAATACAACTTCACCAGAAAAATATATGCACAATGATAACTGAAACTAAAAATGTCTACTTTTTCCTGAACTACATACAACTTGAAGGTTAGTTAATTTTCCCAGGAACACTCATAAAGTCTGTGGCTTAAGTATTATATACACAATGGGTACATGGAAGTTAAAATATTTAATTATCAAGGAGTTGGATAACATAAGGGGCAGAAAATCATGAAATAGCATGAAATGATAACCCCAGATGCATGCACCAATTAGCAAGTCCAGTAACGTTCAAAAGAATAGCATAACTTACTAATCCAAAAATTGCTCCTGAGGCACCAACTGCAGGTGCCTTACTAAGACAGTAGCTCATAGCTGAACCTGATTTCTTTCAGAAGATACAGTTAGAATCACTGTATAATAGAAGTTCGTTTCTTCAAAATAAAACTGTCATTGTGGTTACGTGTCATTACTTGCAATTGCAGACGTCAAGTACAGAGCAACATATCTTCTAGGGCCACTGACTTTTTCAACAGCAGGCCCAACAGAATTCAAGGAGTAACAATTAACCTGAAAGATGCCACATCTGCTTCAAAACCTTAACAAAGAATGGATTTAGGAATCCAAGAAAACATGAAGTGAAATCAGACCATGAGATGCACTATGTTTGTATGCAAGAATGATGAAGTAATCAGCCTCCATAGTTGTCCTTTATCAATAAGACTGTTAATCTGCAACACAAATCACTCAACCACATGAAGAACATTGTTCATATAGAAAATAATAAGTCGGCTATGTACATATTTAATCCAGTCTAACCTTAGCCCCCCAAAATAAAAGCTTGCCGTCTGTTGCAACTTGTGCAATATATATCCTGCAGTGATTAGATAGAAAACTGTTAGTTCCTCTTTGTAACAATAGCTCCTTTATACCAATCAACAACATAAATTGAAAGGTGCCTTTGCAAGAGGGATTCTTCCTTCCTTCTGAGTGGGTAAAGGGAAAAGATTGCATTGACTTATATAAACATTAATTCAAGATTTAAAAAAATCATAATATTCACATCCTTTTGGTTAAGAATACAAACTTACAATATGTTAAGTGCAAGGAATATGTTGGTCCATTTCCTTTCACTGGAAAAGAATGATCTCGATGACTTTGAAGATGATGTCTGAAATTTTTTGAATTTCTTTCTACTTTCATCAGCACTGAAGAATAATAAGCTCATGTCTTTGGCAGAGAAGACATCCTGAGACCACTGAAGGATATTGAATCCAGTAACATGCAGGGTCCATTTATGCCATGCATCCTTCAATATAGGCCCATGAACATGACAAAAACTATACTGTGCAGCAAACAAAATGGCGTTTTAAGATCTTGTCATTTCCAGAATTTCATGATACTGCTAGTATAAGGAGACATGCTAACACATCAAAGCAAAACTTCCAACGTGCAATGGGACGAGTTGACCAGTCCATTCAACATCCAAGGACCGTTACCACTAAAATGGCCGATGCCTAAATCATTCACTCAGGACTCTTAAATCCTTGCAGTCATTTTCTTAGATCCACTTAAAAACGAGGGTTGTGATAGTTGATGGACAATAGAAGCAATCAAATTAGAACAAAGTAACTAACCTACTGAAGAAATCCTGCAATTCATCTCGAATACGAATATGAGGTTAATTGTTGCACAAGTTATCCCTTTTCTGCTTTCATTTGGATCAGTTTGAACGCAAAATTCAAAAAACAAAACTCAGAGCAACTTCGTAAGAAACTCAAATGAAAAAGGTACCTTGACACGGCGGTGGAGGAAGTTGCCGAGGCGGAGAGCGGCGGCGTTGGTGATGATGTGGGTGGTTGTGGGACCCCATATGGATACTGTGTGTGGAAATTTTGGATTGGATGGAAGGGATGCCCAACCCGCCATTTCCATTTGGCTCCGGATAACTCTAAACCCGAACCAAATACCCGCTATTTTAACGACTGCCAAATTTGTGTTAATTGCTCTAGCGTCCCTCCCTGTTTGTCATAATTGCATATGCATCCGGTATGGGAGGAGATCTAAAATTGAAGAACATAAATGCTTTTGACTTATACAGGATTAATTTTATGGTATTGAATATATAATATATAATAATAGTAAAAATACGTATCTTATAACTTCACAAGCCTATTTCAAGGAAGGTACAATGTAGACAGACTTGATGTCTACTTTTGTAAAGAGAGATAAGTTATTCAGGCAAAGATTTAAAAGAAAAAGACAAATAATTTAAAGCGAAGAAAGTGTAATAATTAATAGATTGTTCACTTATTATTTCACATGGAATTCGCTAATCATTCCTTCACCTACCACAACAAATGAACTTTTTTGTTAGTATTATCAACATCATTATAAAATATATTAAATTTTGAGTTTATGTTGTCGATAGACATCTCTTCATTTCTTCCTTCATCTTCTTCATTTCTTCTTTGCATATTTCTGGCTGAAAATAATTTCAGGTCTTCGATAGTCGAAATGTGATGTCCTTAAATCTAAAAATCATTACTAAACAGTTAATTTCATAGATAGTTAACTTTCATTTTATTACACTCAAATTCAAAGTATCCTAGTTTTTCTACCTGAATTATAACACACTATTTATTAAAAAAACACCATCATTCTTTTTTTCTTCAGAAAAATATATAGTTTTGTCAACATACCTGCTTAGTTCTTCTTGAAGCAAAGATTGATAAAGCAAATTACAACCATTATCAACGGAAAATCCAAGGATTCCACCAATCTCTCCCTGTCCATAAAATCAAATACTATTCTTTAGTGAGTTTGATGAGATTAATCAGCACTAAATAATTGTAAGTGTTGATTAATGTTGTGGCAGATAATCTGACTTATATCAAGTGTTATCGTCACTTAGATGAGATGTCGGTGTATATAAGTTAAATTCGAAAAATAAATTCTGACCTCTAGACAAAGCTGAAGATGTAGTCTCAAAAGTGTTGAAGTATCTGTCTGTCCATGTTGAGATCAAACTAAAAGGCCAAAGAGAGGTAAGCTGAGTCCAACCCCAAATTAGAGGATTCTGTATGTTCTCCTCTTCTTCTTCTTGTTCATTAAATTCATTTGTGTAACCATTTTGTTCCTCATTGTTTGAGAATCCTTGCAGCTGATACCGACAAACCGGACAAGTGTTATGGAGTCTAAGCCATGGAACAATGCATTCAGAATGGTAAAAATGCTTGCAAGGTAACTCTATAACTTGTATCCCAACTTCAAACTCATCCTTGCAAACAGGACAAACAGAGTCATTTTCCAAATGGTTTGGTGTTAGGACAATTCTAGGCAATGCATCGATTGCTGAAATTGGCGTTGGAGGCGGCCCTGGCCTATCGTTCTGCATCAACTCTTGAATTGATGGCAAATGAAACGCGTTCTCATGAGGAGAGAGTGACCTAACAGGTTGATCATCTTGGCCAATAAATTGGAGAATGACACTAGCACGTTGTCTTGTTCTACGATGACTTTCATCACCATCGTTGTTTTGTTGCCTAATTGGTGGATCAACCATGAGTGCTAAGGCATCAAGAAGGCGAGAATTCGAGGAAGGTTGTGGTTGTAGCCTTGTGACATCAGAAAGTACAAGCCTAGGCCTTGTAACATCAAGTTCATAGTGAACTTGACCAAAACAATGAGGACATAAAATTTCAAATGGATTGGCTGAAGTTGTCCTAATGGATCTTTGGCAATGCCTGCACCAATAGTAATGGTATGTCCTCATTCTCTGGACTCCATTGACAACAACTCGAGCACGAGGGATCGATGGCATGTTCTTTTATGTGAAGAAAAGTAGGACAGATAATATGTAACAAAGACACAGAAACAAAGGCTTTTTATAGTGATTTCAAGAAGAGAAGGGAAGGTTAAGAAGAAAAAGGATGGCTTTTTAGAAATGCTTTGTTTCTTGTTGAAGGATATTCAACTGCAGTTTCCTTAATCCTTCATGACTTCTCCTGCCAAAAGTTAAGTATAAGACTTGAGACAAATTAATACATCAATTTTTGAAAAAAAATTGAAGATACTTTTCTTCTTTCCTTTCTCATTGGGCATGTGTTGTATGAAAAATTATTGTAAAGCTTAAAGTTCATATATTATATATTTGATGTGCTACAAATATTACAAAAAATGACGATAATATCTTGAAAAATAGAAATTCACGTGTACTGAAGATATATGAAGATTGATAACTTTCTTTGAATATATAATATTTTGTTATATCTCTTGTACATGAGATGTGTTAGCTCAAAATCTACCCAAGTACTTTTACATAGGATTTCTTGAGAATCTAGTTGGATTGTAAATGATGTTGTAATGTTTTATAGATGATTAAGTTATATTTTGAAGTAATATAATGTAACTACTTAAAAAAATGTTGAACAAGTAAAAAAAAGATTGTACTTATGACTTATAGAAAGATTTTTCAAATCTTTTGAGATTCTTCCTATGATACGAAAAAAAAAGGAAGTCATATTTATGACTTACAGAAAGATTTTTCATATCTTTCAAGATTCATTTTAGAATGCGAAATAAAAAAGAAACTATGTACTTATAACTTACAGAAAGATTTTTCTATCTTTTGAGATTTATCCTATAATATCGAATAAAAAAACCAAAATAAGTAGTTTTACCCTTTATAGAAAAACTAATTCTTGAACTTTCTTTTATGCTCATATAGCATCTAGGTAGTGAATGGAAAAGAAAGTTCAAGAAAAGAAGAAATTCTTCAATATATCTGAATCACATCAAAATAGGCCTTGTTTCACTAGATTGAATTGATACTGATAATACTTTTTTATTGGATATATTTCATCAGTCAATAAGTAGCCTTTATACTATTTTTTCTTTCTTTATAAGAAAAACTATTTCACGTGGATTATCTGAAAAATATATTAAAAAAGAAAACTAATTTTTAATTGTAATGAAATTTTTTTCGGTGTTGAATTGCCATGACTTATTTTCATACCAACTACATCATCGATCTTTGTTTTTTCCTTTTGTGTCATCACCAACTCAATATATGTTATTCTTTTTATTTTAATTTATGGGATACAAATTAAAATTTAGAGTGTCAATTAAATTTTTTATATGATGAATTTTAAAATTACTGAGATGATGTTACCATCGCATTTGGATAGCATGGATGAAATGGCGGCTTGTTTGTGGAGTGTTGCATAATAAGAACACCTAAACTTAAAAGGTAAAATGTCTAGAGTAATTGTGAAAGCATCTTTATTATGTGAGGTGGAGTGCTGGCCTGACCAATCAAAAACTCATATCTTAAGAAGATGCATGTTGCGAAGAGATAATGATGTTGAAATGGATATAGACATACTAGGAGCGACAATATAAGGAACAGGGTTATTCGGGAGAAGTTAAGAGTGACCTTTTTGACATAGAAGCGAGACTGAGATGGTTTAGTGCCCCAGTTAGAAGGTGCGAGAAGTTGAATCTAAGGGTTAGGAGTAGATCGAAAAAGTATTAGGGAGAGATGATTAGACAAGAACTGTTATTCTATATCTATTGTTTTCTTCTTCTTTTAAAGTGGATACACTTGAGTTAAGGGTCTTTCGAAAATAATCTCTGTTGTTGTTGTTGTTGATGATGATTTTTTAAATATTTAAAATTGTTAATTATTGTGTTCATCTGTCCCAATTTATGTTGCACCAATGGATTTTTTAGAATAAAAGAAGTGTACAACCGAGTAATTGACAAGTGAATAAGACATATAATAATAATAAGATAAAAGTGTGTATAAATATTTTTTAAAATATTAAGTATTATACAAGTTTATATATTTGTGTAAAAAATAATTATGTGGATATAATTAATGATATAACTATTTGTAATTTAGACATGAAGTATGAGATAGGGCTTTTAGTTAAACAAGTGATTTGGTTCAACATTTTGAGTTTGAGGGGTTTAGAGGAAAAGCAACTGGCAGCTGTGGATTGGGTTTCTCTCCTGTCTGCTTCTTCTCAACCTCGGCCTCTCCTTCTTTCTTCTGCGCTCTGCGCTCCCAATTTCCATTCCTCCATTTCTATTTATCCATAAAATTTGCTGTCTATCCTAAATCAAAAATCAAGAATGTCTATGACAGTATTCCAAACAGCACAAATCATGCCTATCAATACCCAAATCATCCCCTACTCAAAACCCTTCTTTCCCCCTTTACAAGCCCGTCCAATTAGACCCTTTAAAGTTTGTAAAATCAAGGCTACAGCGTCGCCGGCAATCGACGGAGACCCAGTTGCCTTTTTGGAACGCTGTTTTCTAGAGTCGCCTGCGCTTGATCATCCGGTGTCTTCTTCTACGGTTATGTTTGCGCCGGTAATGAAAGGGGGTAGCAAATACGGTGCGTTTGGTACGGTTACTTTGGAAAAAGCGAAGCTTGATTTGTCACAGAAGGAAGAGACCACTTCTAGTCCTGAGGTTACTTCTTGTTTCCCTTTACTTTTAATTATTTCATTTTTATAGTGTTTTCTATCTGTTTAACTGAATCAATTTTGTACTTGTCGTGAATTTTTGGCTAATTATACTCAAATATTTGATCAAAGTTTCTGTTGATTGCTACGGGTAGTTGATAGAGGATCTTTCTAAGAAATAAGTAAGACTTAAAGATAAGAGGCAGTGATGTTCTTTTGAAGTAGAACTTTAATATAAAAAATATGACTTGTTGAAATTTAGAGAGTTCTAGAGTTTTTAACATTCCTCAACTAGCTTGGGTTTTGAGGCTTAGTTGATTGATTGGTATAGAGGTGTAGGAATTGCCTACCTGGTCTCAGACTTGTCATTTGTGGCTTTCTTTATCCATGGAGCAAGAAGAAGGTTCTTTCTATCAGTAAGGGATATTTTTGAAAAAAACAATGTTATTCAGGATTTAACTGGTTGACGCTTGGCGATAGAAATGGAGCTATGCCATCTGTTGTATTAACTATTCTTTTGATACTTGTATTACTAACAACAGTTTAAGGACACTGCCATTTTTATAGAACCAAAGTTATGGCTGACTATAGATGTTTCTGTTCTCTCCACATGTCATACTGGAGGCTCAAAATGATTCTATGTGCGATTCTGGTTGCTATTTACAATCAAATGACAAAGGTCTGGCTAACACTGACAAATCGCAAACACTTATATGCTAAGTGTTAAAATTGAGTCTGGTAAAACTTAAGTGGGAATATGTGTCTGAAAAAATTTAACTCAGAAGTTGCTTACCAGATCTGAGATGCGTGTATGCACCTTTTCAAAGGTATTTTGTTGCTTTCTTTTTCCCTATTCTTTTCTGTATTTAGCATCTTTCCTTTTCAATGAAGGAAAAGTTGAATGCACTTTTTAGTTCGGCATATATTATGTGAAATGGTGCTTCTACTACTATATAAGGTATTAGCATTATAATCTAACTATGTTGAGAACGATGTGTTCGTCTCTTTCTCTCTCTCATGATCCTAAGCTTCATTGTTAACCTTGTGGTTTGGGCTACTATTTAGTAAACGCTTGGTCGAGCGAATTTGCTAATAATTTCGCTACATCACAGCTTGCAACTGGCGGAGGAGGTGGAAATATGGGGAAAAATCTAAATCATGGAGGTGGTGATGGAGGTGATGATGATGGTGATGATGATGATTACTTTGATGATTTTGATGATGGTGATGATGGAGACGAGGGTGGGCTCTTTAGGAGACGAATGCTACTTCAGGAAGTAAGAATCCTTTGCAAGTGGAAAACTGCTTTGCTTAATTCCTAATTTGTTGTAACAGTGTCATGTTACTCACAATTTTCCCCTGATGCCCAGTTGTTTGATCGTAAATTTGTTGATGCTGTGCTAAATGAGTGGCAGAAGACAATGATGGATTTACCACCTGGATTTCGGCAAGCCTATGAATTGGTAAATTGCGCTACACAGTTGTCTCGTTTGGTCGGGTTATTTCTTTGTCTAACTGTAGTTTCTGCTTCATCCAGGGACTAGTCAGCTCTGCTCAAATGATGAGATTTCTTGCTTACAATGCTAGGCCTACTGTGGACAGATTTATTTCTCGGTCACTTCCTGAAGGATTATCCAGAGCGTTCAATGGCAGGTAATGTAGCACCATTACAATACTCTAAACTCCTCACAGGGCAAATATTTTGGACAAAAATCTATCTGCTGGATAAACAATATGTAGCGGCATGTCAGAAATAATAATGCTGAGCAGAGTAGTTCTGTCTGCTTTAAATTAAAATCCTGTTGTTCTTATAAAATAAAAAATCAAAGATCATCTTGAAATATCTTGCATCTTCGAGTATGTTTCTTTGTGTTGCAGTCACTACTTCAAATCATCATTGTGTTAGCTTTACAGACATTTTTGAGCACTCATCTTTCATCGCTTGTCACACCATCATGAAGGCATTTTTAAGTGAAACAGAGCTGTTTTACTCATTTGCCCAACACATTCGATGAAACAGCTCCACTGCAATAATAACTAAGAATGCAAAGCTGAAAAAGGAATTTCTTTCTCCATACTTCTGCAGCCAAAATTGGCTTTGTTATGGGATTTCTATTTTGAAATGAGGTGGGTTGGCAGCATTGATCATCACTCAGTTTTTGGGTTTGATCTGCTGCTGAAGTAGGAATAGTGTTGTTTTATCTTTCAAAAACTTGTCGGACATTGATAACGCCAAATTTCCATGAATTTCAAATCACACCCCCAAACCTAGAAGATATAAAATTCTTCAGCATGAAAGTTGCTCCAGCTATAGCTTTCCACAAAGTTGAAGCTTGTATAAGTATTTTTACCGCTGATAAATAGAACAAAACTTAAAAAGGAAAAAGAAGATTGGAAAATTGGTTGGTGGTTGTAATTTGATTGTTTCTAATTTTATGGGGTACCAAAATTGGCAAAAAGGAAAAAAGAAAATGAAGCCATTTGTTTGAAGGGATGATGGGTCGCTCTAGATGCCTCACCTCCTCAACTCTAAAAGAAAAAAGCGTCAAATTTCCAAGTTGACTTGTCGGATAACACCAAAAGACATCTATACCCTTACCTCTAAGCATTTTGTCGTTGTTATCATCTCAACTTTCGAAATAGATAAGGGACCTCAGTCTCAGAGCTGCTCTATCATCCCCATTGTCATCAGCATTCAGCAGCAAAATGGGAACTCTCATCTCCGCCGTGGACTACTGGCTAGTCAATCATTCACAAATGTAAAGCCTTATTATGAGCACTCATGTTCCAAGACTTGTCACGCTTGTTCAAGATCATGAGAGAATTTTTAGTGAAACAGTGCAGTTGTTACTCATTAGCACCAAACATTCAATGAAACAGCTAAATTGTAATAATAACTAGGAACAAAAAGCTGAAAAAGGAAATTTCTTTCTCCATACTTCGGTGGCCAAAATGTGGTTACATCATGGGTTTTGAATTTTGAAATGGAATGAGTTGGCAGCATTCATCATTTACTTTTAGTTTTGGGTTTGATCTGCTGCTAGGAGGAAACAGCTGTCTTGTTTTATCTTTCAAAAACTTTCAAGGAAATTGACAGTGTTTTTCCATGAAGATCATATCACACCAGCAGAACATAGAAGATATAAAACTCTGCAGGATGAAAGGTGCTCTGGCTATATGAGCCCCAAAGTTGAAAGCTTTGAAAATCCTTGGGGCAGCTTGACACCTTAGGCTATGTCATCTAAGCTTTTCAGATTTTTGCTGTCAATTGTTTGCTGCCTAAATAATGTATTTAAATTTTAAATATTGAAGTTTTTACCACATATTGATGTGATATTTACAGCTGCCTTAATTTTTTCTGGATTGTCTCTCTGTGACAGGAAGATCGCAGATCCAGCGTTTTTAAACAAGCTGCTTCTGGATCAGGCAATCACAATTGGTTGCTCAACGTGGTGGGAGGTCAAAAACCGTAAAGAAAGGTGTCTTATTTATTTTCTTTGTAATGTTCTTTTGGTTTGTTATTTTGGGGTGTCAGGGTGAGGTTGTGTTTCTTCCACACTTCGGGCATCCTTATTCAGTTAATAAATGTTAATTGTTGATAAAACTAATGTAAGAGGATTGACTTAATGCACATGCTCTATTTTACTTTGTCCTAGGATTAAGCAGGAGTGGGATCTTGCTCTTCTTAATGTCCTAACTTCAATGGCTTGCAATGCTGCTGTTTTTTGGACTCTTGCTCCTTGTCAATCCTATGGGAATACTTTCCGCTACGATTTGCAGAACACGTTACAGAAACTGCCGAACAATATCTTTGAAAAGAGTTACCCTTTAAGAGAATTTGACTTGCAGAAGAGAATTCATTCTTTTTTCTACAAGGCTGCAGAGTTGTGTATGTTTGGGCTCAGTGCAGGAGCTGTGCAGGGGGCTCTATCAAATCTTCTTGCCAGTAAAAAGGAGGGAAGGTCAGCATTCCTTTGGCTTATTGACCATTTATTTATACAGTTGAGCTTTTGTTTGGATCTAATTTTTCATCTGGGAAATGTAAGTTATGTCCATTGCTGATGGCTTCTGTTTAATATTCACTAGGTTATCAGTGTCTGTCCCATCCATTAGTAGTAATGCACTCGGTTATGGGGCCTTCCTTGGTGTGTATGCAAACCTGCGTTATCAGCTGTTGAATGGATTTGACAGAGCTGTTTTTAACTACTTTGATGTTATTGGGGTGGCTCTCGTCTTCAGCACTGCCATGAGGTATTTAGCTGCACTGTAGATGGTTAGCTTATGCAAACTTAGTTTCATGATTTGTTAATTCACTCTGGCAAATTAGTTTTTTTTTTTCAGTTTCAATTTCCTCTCTCTTTTACTACTGATACAGAAAAAAAAAAGAAGAAAATTTACTGCTTGCAGTAAAAGTTTGTTGTGTTTCTTGTTTCTGCTATTACTTTCTCTTCTGTCAGGTCTATAGTATCTTTTTCATTCTTCTGCTGCATTACTTAATGGCTGCACAGGTTTCATATTTTATGTGGGGTCTGTAATAACACTTCTCATCTTTGTAGAAGAATTTTTCCACCTGTATCCCAAGGCTAGGTGAAATATATGCAGTTCCCTTAATTTGGAGTCTAGAAATATTATGCAATATCATTGATCTAGTAATCATACTGGTGTTTATTGATTTGATCTTTTCCAGTTCAATAATATTTCATTTTATGCAGGGCGTTGAATGTTCAAGTAGGAGAGACATCAAGACTAGCTTGGCTTGGTGTGGAGGTGGATCCACTGTCTCATTCAGATGATGTCTTGAAGGCATACAGTAGGCCTACTGAAGGCGGTCTTGAGCAGTCATCTTCAAAATGGCTCATATCTAAGAATGCCATTGTTTCAGGGCTTATCTCAACTTTCGAAATAGATAAGGGACCTCAGTCTCAGAGCTGCTCTATCATCCCCATTGTCATCAGCATTCAGCAGCAAAATGGGAAGGGCTTTTGGGCATCAAACAAGGGCAGAGTAACTCAACGACTGAGGGTGAAACACCAGCTCCTAAGGCTCGAAGAAAAAGAATAGTCAGGAAAAAGGTAGCAAGTTGAGCCTAGGTTAGTTGATAAAAGTACACTATGTACTGCTCAATTTTTCAAACCCAAGTCGTGGATGAGGAATTTTTGGTCTAAAGCACCGATTACATAGTAAAGAGAGCTGAGATACAGGTTTGAATTATGATGACTGGATCCACTACATCAGCAGGTGATTTTACTTGGGATGCCGCGGAAGCTGCTTCTAAGTTTTTCTTCTCATTTCTTATTAGATTTTAGTAATGAGTCCAAACATCTAAACATCTAAACGTTTGAAGTCTGCAGTGGCTAGGTGGTAGGAACATTGCTGATCAATTCTTGTTGTCTTCATATGCTTGTAGTTTCATGACTACACTCTTTATCTGATAACTGTTCTTTTTGGCATTCTATGAGGATCATGTTTTCTTTTCTTGTTGGGGATCACCTTGCCTGAGTAGAGTAATCTAAGGGATGAGTCATTTCCACATTCTTGTGTTTTATCTTTTTCCTATTCCAACCATGTACAACTTTCACATCAGGAGTGAATTGCTATGTTCAAACAGCTTTTTATTTGCATAAAAGTCTTTCTATATGATATGTTTAAGGACACGATATTGAAGGACATTTTTGTACATTTGATTTAGGACTACATAATTGAGAAGTTCTTTTTATTTTTTAAAACTTTGTGATAAGTCAAATCAGATCATTTTTTTTAAACGGAGAGGATATAAATTTTTTTAAATTCGTACCACCATATTGATGAATTTTAACCTGTGAGATCAGATCACGTTACAGAAACTGCCGAACAATATCTTTGAAAAGAGTTACCCTTTAAGAGAATTTGACTTGCAGAAGAGAATTCATTCTTTTTTCTACAAGGCTGCAGAGTTGTGTATGTTTGGAATATATCAGTGAAATTTCATAAGTAGGGTCTTGGAAGAGTAATATCTACGCAGACCTTACCATTACTTTATAGAGATAGAGATGTTTCCGGAAGACCCTTATCTCAAAAATATTAGACCCTAAAAGCAGAAGATACTAAATATAAAGTGAAAATATATATAATTGTAAATAAAAGTAACACATATAAGACAAACAATGACAATACTGGATATAAATACACGATTAATCTTACTAATCTACTATATCACGGGGCCAGACATCTTCCTATTCCTACTGGCCTATTAGACTTCTACCTCTATGTTTATTATAAAAAGAATATGGTAATTCCTTCTTTTCAATTATTTATCTAATTTTGACTTAGCATGAGTTTATAAAAGTAATTTTTCTTTTGAATTTTATGATTTAAATTAAAGATAGGTAGAGTGTATTATAATGTCTCTTAATTCTATGATTTTAAGTATATTATATAGAAATTTAGAAGTAAAAAGCTGAAAAAAAAAATACTGTAATGTAAATGGATACAAAGAGAAGTGAAAAAAATAAAGTGAATGGAGGGATTTGTTGAAAGTGAAATTGTACACCTTCCAAGTGGATGAATATCATATTATTAAAATGGGGTGCAAATTGCTTCATTTCACCCTATAAATATAGGCTCTCGTGTAAGGAAATATACACAGATAGAAAAATATACAAGTTCTCTCCCTCTCAATTTTCAGTTTCTGTTAATCTTTAATTTTATTCTAGTTAATTTAGAATCAATTTTACAACACACTTCTCTTTTTTCTTTCTTTTCTCGAATAATAAAATGAATTTCTCAATACAAATACATGTAATTGTGGGCTCTTTGACTAGAGAACACATGTACAAAAGTTGTGCTGCAAAATTTGAAGAGCCCATGCCAGCCAACAAGTAACCTTGATGACAATGGGCATAGTGTACATGTAGTTGTTACACCAACACTGACAACGTTCTTTTGAACATTTTAATTATCACGTTTTCGGGCCTTGACAACATGAATACTTCTTACAAGGCCTTTCCCGACCTCACCTATAGTTTTTAGCGTACTCAAAAGATCTGTGCTCTCCTCTGTGGAGTCATCATGCTTCCGTTTCTGGAAACCAGACAGCAAGTACCATCTTGTGATTAGACATCCAAACGTAGCTGTTATTTAGATACAACTAGAAAACATACCTTTGAACTTGTTTTTCCTAATGTAAGACCAAGAGCATCACCACCCACAGCATCATACCACACCTTGACCACATCGGGAAATCCTCTCTGCATCAGGTAGGGGCCAAAATTCACCATCAGCTTACTTTTCAATTCCCCTGAGTTCATTTTGAAGTCTCTAGGAGAAAAGAAAGGATGGAAAATCTTGGATGCATGCCCATGCACCACACACCGTTCTAGAAAA